>PQXN01000237.1:0-57836 GCA_004786275.1 Botryotinia convoluta
TCACCTGGTCTAATTCTAGGTTTAGTGGCGGAGTAGGTCTAATGGCCTGATCCTGATTTCAATTTAGTTGCCTAGTATACCTATTATAGAATTTCACATTTATCTTATATGAATAGATTGTTCAGTTTGAAGCTAGCGAATGAGACTTCTTTTCCTGCTCTATCCGCACTTGATATTAAAATTGTCTGATTAGAGGCTGGAAATTGGAATTTCCAAGCTTCTTCTTCCAGACTGAATGTGAAACTTACGCTGAAGCAATTTCTCCCGAAGAATGGCCCACTACCACTGATGGCAGCACTCCAAACACTCTTAATAAATCTACAAGAGCTATTTGAACTGCAGTACAAAGAGGTTGACTAAATTCAGGTTCATTCACTCTGGAATCTTCTTGGCTCTTTGCCAACTCAACTGTTTGTTTCGTTAATAAAGCTGCAAGTCCTCATACATGAATTTACCTACCTGTAAGTTTCCATGGGCAGGAAAGCTCGAATAAGTAATACTCGGATTTCAAGATACTTTCTCTGAAAGCGGGGTATATTAAAAGTTCACGACTCATCCCAAACCATTGTGCTCCCTGTCCAGTGAACAAAAATGCCAGATTTGGCTTGGGAATCGGTGATTGCATTGGCTTTGATGCGATATCACTCAAGCTGGACAATTGCTCAATCGAGTTAGCTACTACATACGATTTCCACAGAAGAACGCTTCTTCGATTATTCAATGTGAAAGCTAAGTCATTGAGGTAGTCCGACTTTGAGCTCTCAACATCAGCAAGATTGGCAAAATGCGATGTGTAGGAATCAATAAGCTTGTTCAAAGATGCCCATTAGCACCTGACCACACATACAATTTTGGGTTTCAAAATTCTTAGCATCCGGGTTAGAAACTAGAGAACTCGGTACAGTATCTAATAATTCTTTCTGTGCAGTAGCTTCTTCGATAGATGGGGGTGAAGAGACTGTACGATGGTTCGCGTTAATGCAATGGGCTTGAAGATAGTGATGGACGTCATCGAGAACAACATGAGAGTTCGTGCCCCCCATTCCAAAGGAATTGACGGAAGCCCGTCTGATTCCATTACTGGGCCATGGAATATTTTTCGACGGAAACTATAATTCTTCGTTAGCCTTCCCCTTCCTTTTTTCTTGTGAATTGAAACTTTCCTCAAGACAGTTCCATTCCGCATCAATACGAGCATCCAAGCGCTCAAAATTTGTATTTGGAAGTATAAACCCTCTTTCAAACACTTGAATGGTTTTGGTTAAGCTTGCTAAGCCACTAGCGCCTTCAAGATGTCCAATATTTGACTTGACCGCGCCTCTGTAGGATCTATCAATATTTTTTACTTGAACAGTCAAGAGTTTAGACTTACACAAGCAGTGGCTCATGCGACGAGCGATAGCGTCGAAAGCTGTCCCCAATGGCCATGGCCTCGATAGGATCTCCAATTGGAGTCCCAGTACCATGGGCCTCGATAAATCTTGTCAAACTTTTGCTGAGGCCAGCTTTCAGGTAGGTCTCATCAATCAATCGGGACTGTGACTCTTGGCTTGGTTGAGTGAGGCCTCCGGTTGTGCGACCATCTTGGTTAGTACCGGTGGACCGAATCAACGCTCGAATATTATCTCCGTCTTCTATAGCTTTGGAAAGCGTTTTGAGAACAAGAACGGCGATAACTTCCCCGCGTCCATAGCCATTAGCTCTATCGTCAAAACTATAACATCTACCATCAGGAGAAAGAACTCCCATCTCGGAGAATGCAATATTTAGCTCAGGTGAAAGGATTAAATTTGAGCCCGCGACAATCCCCTGCTGCGCTTAGCTGATTGAAAATCTTAGCTGGTGTTGTACACACCATTTCTGATTCTCCAGATCATAATCCATTGCATGCAAGGTCAAGCGCCACAAGACCACTTGAACAAGCCGTATCAACTTGCATACTTGGCCCTTTGAAGCCGTAGAACCAACTCAGACGATTTGCTATAAAAAAAACATGTCCCGCCTCCTGTACCACTGTATTTCCCTATCTGATTTGGGTCTCTGAAAATAAGCGACATGAAATCGGTGGTGAAACAAGCAACATGGACCGAGGTTTTGGAGTCTCTGACACTATCAATGGGAATCCCGGCTGCATGATGCTTGTCAGCATTCCGAAACCTGTAAAACTTAAAACTTGGTGGAGGTAGACTTCTATGCGTACCATTTTCCAAGGCAAGATATGTCATGTCGAGAAGACCTCGCTGCTGAGGATCCAAAGAAGCTGCTTCTTGTGGTGCCATTGAGAAGAAGGCCCCATCGAAACCACAGAATATCCTCCCTGAGGAAGTGAGCATTTCTCATCGATATCTATCATTGTTATAAGTTATGATCTAGGAGTTTTGAGAGATCTTGCTTACGATACATGATTTCTTAGGGTCTGAGCTATAATATACATCAATGTTCATACGCTCATTGGGAAATTTGTTTGATGCGCAGCGTTGGTCTGCCATCAAATCCCAGAACGAATCTTCAGAAATTGCATCTTCAGGGAATCTCAATGATATTTCTACGACGGCAATTGGGTCCAAAACTTTTTGCTTGTCAAATGATTTCTTGTCATCGCCAGTGATTTGATTATTATGCCCTTTAGCTAGCGAACGTGTGTCAGCTAATGAGGCAGATTCCATGGCGATTGTTGCTCGAGATGACTAAGAAACTAACTTCGTTACTATGCAAAGAAAATGGGAATATCGTGAATGTTGTGAATGTTTTTTGGTCCATATGCATGTACTTGATTGCATATATATCTTTAGCGTTTGGCCGGGATCTATATCTTCTGGTCATAGGACATTCCTAGTCAAGTGTATTGAAGTTTTGCACAGCGGAGGGGTTCATTTCTCGGCGACCTACGATAATGTGGATGAACACGAGCTCTCCGTGCCGTGGTCTTGTACACGTATCCCAGGAAGGTAAGAATAGCTCTAATTTTAATTAGGGGTTGTTAGCATGAAGACAGCTCATTGTTAACATCCGAGCTAGCTCAACGAAGTAAAATTCTGTTGTATAAATTGTGGGCAAGCTGGTAGCTCCTTTCAATATTCCAAGTTTTACCCTCTATCATTTCTGGTGGTATCAACTATGAATCATACGAATCTTCACACGCCATTTTGAAGAGAATGCGATTAATTTGCTTGTATGGAATGGGCGCGAATCGGCAGGTAATATTACACTGTACCATCTCGACAATTTAGCTGCTTGATACTTATCAGTAGTAGGTATTTGAGGTTTAGACTGGTAGGGAGTAGATTTCATACTCTTTCCTCGATGATCCTCCTACATCGATTGTGGCCTGTTGAGCCAGACTGATCTGAAACAATACTAGCTGCAATTGGACACGAGCTTGGAGGTCAGCATACATACGACTTTGTGGAAGGAACTATTCCTTGCCCAATGGGCCCCGGTAAGCTTTCTTGTTCAGTAGCGGAGGTTGCAATGAAAATTTATGCATGAAATCGGCTTGCAGTAAAGCAAATTTTCTGGTATCCTGTGTTACGAAAAGTACTGACCCTACTCAAACTATTAGGCCTTTCGCCCCTTTCTAACCCTGATGACTCTTACTATGCATACTTTGATCCCTCTTCTACAGACAGTGGCCAGCATACATTCAATATGTTGCGCGACTATCTTCGTGACCAAGGCCTGTTTGATGGAGTCATTGGTTTCTCTCAGGGAGCCTGCCTTGCAGTCGCTTACATTGCTGCAGGCGAGAGATTAGGATTGAGCCGTCAGATTCATCCTTCCTTCAAGTGTGCAGTCTTCATCTCGAGCATGTCTGTTCCCGACGCAGTCGCTTTCAACTTACGGGGAGAGATCAGATTAATCGACCCTGGTATCGACGGAGAGCTGATTCGGATCCCAACAGTGCACATATGGGGGGCAGAACATGTGTATAGCAAACATTGTTACACGGTCAGAAGAATATGTGACCAACAAACAGTGTCTAGCTTCATTCATGGTGGTGGTCATGAAGTTCCTGGTTCGGGAGCCCAGGAAGCAGTGATTGAAACTGTGAAAGCATTGTGAAAGTGTTTTTCCAAGATTTCTGAGGAAACATAAATTCAAATTAGGGTCTCTAATGTAGGAACTACTTTGCAACTTTTAATGGGTCTTTAGTCCACATTAAAGCAGTAGCTGGTAACTGAGCTATTGCAAATCCAATCATTAATTTCATCTGCAGGTTATAACCTCGTCCAAATATTGAACGCACTGCATCTCCAAGTCTCAATGGTAGCTCTTTTATGGTGTCAATCGATCGGAGGACCATCTCTGCTTCGATCGGAGTCAGTAGCAGCAATAATTCCTTCCTTATTGTCCTGTTCATTACACTTGTCACAATTGAAAGGCCCAATGTTCCACCCAGAACACGAAACTGAGTCATTACTGCTACCCCAACAGCTAAGCAACCTCAGCAAAACATATTTAAAGAATTATAGTCTGGAGCAAACATACCTAAGTCTCTTTTTTGCACCACGAAAGGAACCATGATGATTATCGCTACATTACTGACACCAATACCAGCCCCAGCCAAAATTAAGAATGCATATTGTGACGAATAGATTGTGACTAAAGTGCTAGTCATAGAAAGTCCAACTGCGCCTGCGATTTGAAAAAGAGTTCCTATGATTATAAGATGAACAGGAGGAACTCTGGTATTGCTGATCAACATCGAAGAAACACCTCCCGCGATTGGTATAAAAATACCAAATACTAAAAGTCGGGTTGCTGCCCTGTAGGTAGTATCTTCGTTGACCGTTTGGAAGTGCTGCGGAAGCTGAATGATGCATACAATAAGAATTCCTCCAGCGAAGAAAACATTTCTGTAATTTGTTAGTAAGAACTCAACCAAATCGGAATCATAAGCCTAACAAGATCATGTCGCAGACTCGACGATCTGTAAGAAATCTCCAGGGAAAGACTGGCTCTGGGAGCTCTCTTTTCGTTGTTACAAACCACTCCCAGAATAATGTTGCAGCCAAGGACACACCCGCGCATATAAATAACACTATGTTAACAACAGAGCCAAAGGAATCACCAGTGGCAGCAAGCTGCAGAGGGGTAACGATGAAAGTACAGAGTCCGAGTAGAAGCAAAGCGCCGGTTATGTCTATTCGAATTAAACATCTGAAATTTATGACTGTGCAGGTGGTATTTTCCGTGTACGGCATCGTGAGTGGTAATAGGAGGCTCAGTAAAGCTAGTATTACAGTCCCAAGTGGTATACTAGCGGACTGTAAGCTTGGGTCAGCAAATTTGGTATTCTTATGGGCCACTGACTTTAGATAGAAGACCCATCTCCATGTGGTATGGTTTTTAATTAAACAACCGAGGAATGGCCCAAGTACAATTGAAAGTGGAATGACCAGTGAAATAAGTGCTGTATAATTGGGATATTTCCTTGGCGGTACCAGCTCGAAGAAAACAATAGATCCTATGGAAAATATTCCAGATGCCCCAATGCCTTGAAGACAACGGAGCCCCATTCTAAATCCCCCATTTATATTAGTATTGTGCCAATTTAGCTTCAAGGTGGAAGTGATACTTACAGTTGATACAGCGTCTTGCATGCTCCGCATCCACCAGATGCGAAAATGAAAAACATAGTAGCCAACAGAATCAAGTTCTTCCTTCCAAATATATCGCTGAGCTTCGCCCAGAACATGATAAGACCTATTCACCACTTAAAATTTGAACCTAGTATGATAGGTTTTTGGTCAAATACCAGCGTATGTGAGCATATAGGAAGTAAAGACCCATGAAGCTTCATCGAATCCTTTTAAGTCATTGGTGATGGAGACGATAGAAGTACTGATGATCGATGACTCCATCTGAGCCGAAAAAATGCCCATACTCAAACTACAATAGACAATAATTAGATAAGGTTAGTAGACACCCTTTTCAATAGCAGATAAAGCATGGTGGGCATACGCTAAAGTGATTAGATGCAGCCTCCATCCAGAGGTATATTCATCCTCGGACACAGCTTCGTCGTGATGAAGATATCTACTCGCAGGAGTCGTTCTAAGATCAACTATTTTTGAACCAACTCTGCTGATTCTTTCGCTCGGCTCGATATATTCGAGCTCTGCCATTGGTAATGGTAGTAATGCCAACAGCAAGTACACTGATTTTAGAGTGGGCTACAAGTGAAGATACTATGAGGGAATCGGATTGAATCTACTTGTGTGTCTGGTAAGCTGTAAAACGAGCGGCAGCATACAATATAACGTTTATGATCTCTGTACGTGTATTTTATGACTCCCAAGGTTATGGCACCTCTTCCGTGTACTCCCTCGGAGTTGAAATGTTGTGGTACTGTACTACAACCTAATGTAAGTTTTCAAATGATCGCCAATATGCGGTGCAACTTGGCTCCCACTCTTAAACCACAATTGCACGAATTGATTCGAGTTTCACGGTTATGTAGTGGAAGACGATGATACAATTTGTACGAAGCAAAGCCCGTAAGATCTGCGAATAAACTATTTGTTGGACCTAGAGCTCAGAACCGGTGTACTGAATATGCAGCGGAAGCATAGTCAATCCAATCGAGAAGTCACATGGTTTCAGTCAAAAACATCCTGTAAGAGAGTTGCATCCCATGACCTATGTATGTACTTCTTCTCTTCCCCTGTCTTCTATCATTTGCAGCCGAACCGTCCCCTGTGTGCCATATGCCTCTCAACTTCTTGAAGGCCTCCGCCACAAGATCTCAAAAATAATCGATTCTCCTGCCGATCCTCATGTCTGACCCTTCTACTTACATACGTTTCGGGGGTACAGCCTTTCTATGTCCTATAGGGGCTTCAATCAACACTATAGTTTGTGTTTGAGATTTGCATAATGTGACTGGGTCTGAACTTTGAACTGAGTAACCATAACTTCTCCACTCCCCTCTCTTTGTGCCACCGATAGAATATGAGATGCCCGTCCCAAGAGGGAAATTTCTGTTTATTTGTAGCATGTAATGCTTCTTGGCTCTCCATATTTGTATAGTGACATCGCTGATCCAATGTTGGTCAATGTTAGTTCCTCTTGAGATGGAGCCTGAACGAGTAACCACGAAAATATGGAAGTTACGTAATTACAACGCTTCATGTTGGCGTTGCACACGGCTTTCAGAATTCCAAAGCAAGATTCTGAAACTCATAGGGGAGAAAGGGCTTGGTTCCAAGCATTTCTGTATTACTTTCTGTCCAAGATTTAGTGCGAAAACATTCTAGGTATCTGTCGGTGTCGTCTAAATTTGTGGACCTCTCTGTATGTAAACAGAGCCCTGAGGCCCTCTCGTGATAAGATTGCAATTCGTGTGAAGCAAGGGCCTCCAATTCCCAAATGGGACAAAAAGACGCCAGCCCCTGAGTTGCTACCCTGTTCATTTTAATCTATTAGAATCAAACATTATAGGAGGTTTAGCAGTATTTAGTTGATTGCCCTTGTGTATCGAGTAGAGTCTCTTGGGTGGATACTCTAGCTATATGCTGATGGATCCCTTCATCTCTGTCTGTTTGGTTTGGTTCGGAAATTCATTATTCCGTTCCAGAAAGCTAATGCTTCGCCAAGGAATATACCCCGCCAACTTATATTTCCGATTCTTTGTTTGAACCTCTCGGGTTCCAGCAAAAACGAGCGAATGGATTCACATTATTGAGAGTCTAAATCAGTACTGGTGGATACCTTATGTTGAAGTACAAAGGCGTCTCCGTTACTTAGCGCCAACTATGATAGCTAGCTTTCTATCATAGATAAAGCTGGAATTGAGCGAAGGAACAGAACAGTTGTTTACTGTATACATAGTGAAGCAAGCCACACACGGCTTTCAGAGAAAGTGCTGGGTTTCTCAGAGCGGGAACCAATCTAAAGCCTATCGGCAATTTATCGCCCAGATTTCAATCGACATACCATCCGTTGATCCGAGACATGATCCCACGATAAAGACAATTGCCAATACCCGTTTATTATCCACACAGATTGGACAATGTCCGCAGATTTCTGGGCTGGTTACATTAGTGGTGCCATCAGTATTATAATCGGCAATCCTCTCGATCTTCTCAAGGTCCGTCTCCAAGCCTCGAGTTCATCACGTGCCAACGGTCTCTCTCCGATTCTCACCCCGCTCACTTCTACTCCGCCTACTACCGCTTTCCCAACCCCCAGCTCCCTTATCCGTGGAACTGCCGCACCCATTCTCTCAACCGGTGCTCTCAACGCCCTTCTCTTTGTAACTTATAACAGAACACTCTCGTTCCTCCACTCTACTTACACCCCCAACCATCCGGAATCCGTATCCCTATTCTCGACCTTTCTTGCAGGCGCTATTGGTGGTCTCTGTTCTTCTATTGTTTCTACCCCAGCAGAATTGATAAAATGTCGCGCTCAGCTCTCTAGCCCTCCTGTCTCTTCTCTGGCGATAGCTCGCTCTATTGTGTCTACAACCGGAATCCGAGGTCTGTATTTCGGAGGCGTAGTTACCGCGTTGAGAGACAGTATAGGTTATGGGTTTTATTTTTGGAGCTATGAATTGTCATCGCGTCTCTACACTTCTTACGTTCTCTCGTCATCGCCAGGAATGGAGGATATTACCAGTTCTAGGGACGAAGCAATCAAAATTCTTCTCTGCGGTGGCGTAGCCGGTGTGGTGACATGGGCTAGTGTTTTTCCCCTTGACGTTGTGAAAACAAGACTACAAACTCAAATTCTCTCTCCTACATCGGTTTCAGAAACCACACCCCTTCTTATCGGATCTCCACCATATAAGCCCAGAGGAGCCTTAGAAATAGCAAGACTAGCATACCGCAATGAGGGCATGGGCGTGTTCTTCAGGGGACTGGGTGTATGTAGTTTTAGGGCTTTCATTGTGAATGCAGCACAGTGGGCAGCATATGAGTGGATTATGAGGGAGCTGGGGCCAAAGGGGTGGGATCGGTACTGGCGTCAAGGACAGAGGCAAGAGTGAGATTCTGATTTAAAAAGAGATGATTTGGCTTGAAGTTTCATTTTGGAGATGAAACTTTTGTAGATGATGTATACATAGAGGAAGAGGAAGAGGAAGAGGAAGAGGTAGAGGTAGAAGGTCGGACGAAGGCCATGATAAAAGAATAGAGATAGAATATTTGGATAGATGTTATAGATTCGGACTGAGAACTAGGTGTATAAAATAAAGCCAGACAAGGTGCTCTTAAAGGTACCACCGTCAAGATAGCGGATAGCTCAGGTATAATAAATCCAGTCAAATTCAAGAGAATCTTGTCTGTCACTTGGTGATTACTCAGCGCTAAAGTTTCAGCCAACACGAATTAACTTGTATTTTAGATAAACGTTGACATTTACGCGATACTAAACATTTAAGTGCTAAAACATTGACCACCGTTGGCGCTGACAACACTACCGGTCATCCATGCACTCTCTGGACTACAAACCATACCAACAATGCTAGCAATTTCTTCGACGTATGCTGGACGACCACCCCATTTCTTACCAACTGCCTTGACCTCTTCGGTATCCCACTCACGTACACCCGACAATGGGATCAACGGACTCCATTGTGCTTGAGCTGCAAGCACATCGTCGCTACATTGACGGAACATATCTGTGAGTACCGAACCAGGGTTGATAGTGTTGACGGTGGCATTTTCAGCCAATTCTCTTGACCAAGTTCTTGTCATAGCCTCAAGTGCACCCTTCGTTCCATTGTAAAGCGTCAAGTATGGAGTGCCGACCTTTTGTCCGATACTGGAGACGTTCACAATTCTTCCAGATCGATCTGTTGGTAGGTATGGTTTGCATGCTCCTGTAAGCAAGATAGGAGCTAGCACGTTGGTCTCGTACGATTTGATAAAATCCGCGTGCGTCACCGATTCAAGAGGGCCAATGCCAATCATAATAGCAGCACAGTTGATCAGGATATCAATTTGTAGCTTGTTGGTTTGGGCATTTGGAGGCATCTTTGAGTTACATGCCTCAATGATGGCTGCACAGCCTTCAGGTGTAGAGATGTCAGATCGACATGGCACGGCAACAACTCCATGGTTCTTAGTAAGCTCTTCTGCGAGCTCAGCAGCAGAGTTGTCAGAACCTTCGGTTAGATAGCTGATTAGGATGTTGGCACCCTTAGATGCGAGGTTTCTAGCAATACCAGCACCAATGCCTAGAAACAAAATCAGCTAAGACACTGGGAAACGTGACATTTATTAATCTTTACTTCGTGCTGAACCTGTTACAATCGCAACCTTGCCCTCATGCACTCGACCGGTGTTGTTAGAAGCCATATTGGATATTGGATCACTAAAAAAATCTTAGGTACTGAAAATCTAGTGCGGGTTGAACGTAAAACGTTAATTTTCCAAAACAAGTGATGGGAGGAAGGAAAGAAGAGACTATCAACCCCCCACGTTTGCATACCAATGTATGGGACCCATACTATGGGTAACATGCCCATGACACATGATGGTGGAGCAAAAGATCACTGAAGGGGCAATGAATGGCAACTTTAATCAATCCCATGCTGCATTCGTGAGATTTTAGGAATCGTCTCCGCCCGGGGAAAGAAAAGCCCAAGGCCTCCTATGCAAAATCTCTCTTCACTGTGGGGTCATTGGTGGTGACCGTTGGGAATTAATATCTAAGATCTTGCGTTGTACAGATAGTACACCGTACAGAGCCTGTCAACTTGTCAATTGACTGGGGGCTTGATCATTCCGTCCACATAAATCTCACGCCAAAAAAACCTTTTACATCTGGAAACTATCTAGTAGGTAAGGATTAGAGGAATCCTTAGAAAATTTCAAGTTGCACGCAAAATTCTGCAACGAAGCAGTTGCCAAGCCTATTAATCGAAATGAGTACGTGGTTGTCATTAGCGAATCAACGATTGTGCTGTGTTTTTGTCATCTAGAACCTTCATTTCATGTATAATATCGAAAATATACCTCTATTAAAGCTCACTAGTGACAAACGGGTAATCTATGGCTCATCTTAGAGTTTCAATACCTGGTAATATTGTAAAAATACAGAACTAATCCATCAAAATCAGTCCACTAAAATTCTTACACTAGCCTAAGAAGGAAATCAGTTGTTTTACGACGACAACTAAAAAGTGGAACAAGCCCTGTCAAAATTTCTTAGAGCAGTTCTCTATAATCCTTTTGGACATTCAAGATTGGTCAAGGTACAGTCATTCCACTCCACCACGATCCGTCCCACCTATTTTGTAGTGGAAAATGTGGGGCTAAATATGAAAGGGGCGGAAAGTGGGGTCATTTTCACTAAGTACTACCGACTGGAATCAAAGTTTGCGTGCTGTGATAGAAAACGAAAACTTCGGAATCCCACGAAAAGGCTCGTCCTCTCGGAAGCAAGTGTGCGAGTCCCAGATTCGGAATAAACGAGGAAGATCAGTGGATGGGGTATAGAATATCTTGTTTCCGGAACCCTGGGGAAAACGTCCATGCATCGGATCCCTGTTCATGATATAGACTCCTTCAGACTATAGAGTATGAAGAAATACATCATGTCGTTGTCTCCAGATTTGATGATACATTCTTCACAAACATACATCGCGCTGTTCTTTGAACCAGAATCGACTCAACGCGCAGATGGCTGACGTCGATGCTACAATACTTCCCCTCGAAGGTTTCCCTTTGGCAATCTTCGCCGTGTCTCTTGTCTGCCTTTGTATTTCGACGATTACTATAGCAGTAAGGACATATGTCAGGATCAACGACAATGCATTCGGCTGGGACGATAAACTGATAGTCCTGGGACTGGTAAAGTCACTCCAGCTCTTCAATTCCCAACTTTATATTAATCTTTACTAGATCGTTTACATCGTCGATGTCGCTTTGGCTTGTCATGGTACTCGAGTTGGCCTTGGTTCACATAATAGCAGGCTAAATACATTCTTCTCGGTACAAGGCACAAAGTACCTCATGCTATGGATGATGCTATATGTTTTAGGTCTGGCAATCATCAAAAGTTCGATTTGCGTGACTCTCTTGCGTATAGCTAGCGCGCACAAAATGTACCGGTTCTTCGTCTTGAGCTTGCTCGGCCTCACTATCGCTACATTCTTGGTGACTTTTATTGGAATTCTGCTTCTATGTAGACCTGTGGCTGCAAATTGGGATACGTCGTTGATAACAGAAGGAAAAGGGACGTGTTCGGGCATGGGCACAATGATCGCATTGAGCTATACCTCGACGGCTTGTACCATTGTGACAGATTTGGCTTGCGCAGTATTCCCTGGTGTAATGCTGTATAGGACGCAGATGCCATTGGGAAGGAAGATACAAGTGGGCTTGCTTTTGTCATTCGCTTCTGTGTAAGACGATTCCTCAAATCCTCACTGCCTAAGCGTTCGGTGTAACTAATCAGAGTCTTTCAATTAGTGCTTCAATATCGACAATGATTCGAGCACCGTACATTGAACATTATCGCACTCCCACAGATAACCTGCTCTGTAAGTTATTCAGAAGAGTTCTTTAATGACAATAATGCTTATAAATCTCTAGACTATACCGGTTTCATCGTTCTCCTATCCAACATAGAAACAGCCATTGGTTGTGTAGCAAGCTCGATACCTACAATCGGTCGCTTTTTCATGCGTAACAACGCCACAAAAAGATCTGCCTCTGAACCAGATGGCCCAAAAGATCTCGTCACTTTTGGTAGCGCACCGATAAGTGCTCGACACAATACCAAAGGTCGAGTCTTTCGCAATCCTACCGACACCGGTACGACATTCGCTACAGTGCACGCACACGGAGATGGAGATTGGAGTAGACTGCACGATGGAGATTCCGATCACAACCCGGACCTAGATACTCAGCAGGGGATTCGCGCAGATTATACTTATCAAGTCGAGCTGTCTAAGTCGCCGAAACACAACCAGTCGGAATCTGTCAAGGAGTTAGCCCATGATGGATCTTCGTGTTAGGCAAAGGGAAAACCTATCTCTCATTCTTCTATTTGTTTTTTATACCCAGATCATCAAGGCACATATGGCGGGGCATCTTTTAGTTGCAAAAAGTTAGACACTTACTGCATTGTATGATTAAAGAAATATTGACGGCTTTCATCATGTTATAAGGATTCATCGTATTTGTTCCCATGTTTTCCTAAAATCTTGGTAAATACATAAGTGGGGCTAGCCAGACTCAAGATAAGCGAAAGGTTATGGCAAAGTATATCATTCATTGGCAAACCTTAAAACTGTGGACCACAGAGCAAGTGCTGTTCAAGGGGCCATGCCTTTATCCAAGGAGAAGGTAACAGAAACAGATCGGCAGGATTCCATCAGTGACAAAACCCGTGTCTACCGATTAGTCTATGGAGCCTTATGACATTGAAGATACTGTTGGCGATCAAATACGAAGTGAACATGTGGGTAAAGTTAAGCCTTGCATTTAATCGCCATGAAGATATTATTACTTGAAAGCAAGAATTGAAATAACACAAACACCAAAGAGCCACCAGAGTTGATCTCACACCCTCACTCTATAAATCGTCCTCTTCATGCATCATTTCCTAATGTATCATATGGATGGAGGGCTCTGGCCATCTGACAAGCAACGCTCAGATCAACATTGAAAACCCCTCCGTCTTATGTATCATAAACCATCATTGTTCACCACCCCGAAACTTTCTATCAAATTCGGCCAACTTTGTGCCAATTCGAATCCTGCCACGGCGACGGTGACCAGATGAGTACGGCTTGTGCGCGGGTTCTCGCACGTGTAAGAATATAGTACCGGACGCTCATCGTTGGCCAGATAACGGCGTATGCTCTTTCTGCATGGTGGAGAAAGGTGGGTCAATGAGTGAGCGGATGATTGAGACGAGAGTGTATTTTTCCACTACAAAGAGGTGATGTCGGGTTACTATTGTGTAGGCAGAGGGATTCAGTATGGAACTGAAAGTGAGGTGTATGTGCCCCAAAATACGATGCTGACGGGAAGAGAAGCGGAGTGGAGGCGAAAACTCCAAAGAGAAATACCCACGAAGGGTTCTTATTTCACAAAAAGGAAGAGTCAATACAACTTTGGGAGTATAGAAAGCCGAACGAGGTAAGAGGAAGACGAAGACGAAGATATGTAAAGCATGGTACATGAAAAATTTACCATACTTGAAAACTGAGAGGAATTCATAACAAATAAAATTAAAGAAGAAGCCATGAGATCACAGACGATCTGGGGCTCTAAGCGTAGTACCCCGTTTAAACAACAAATTTTCTTCTCAACGTTCCGTGTCAAATTATATAAATGGTGACATGACCAGACACAACGGAAAAGTATAAAATAACTTGAACGTGGCAGAGTCATTCAATTCCATATCGAAGCTCTTGTTGGTACTTGACTTGATGGTTGTGAGTTATTGGAAAGGCTTGTACGTCAAAAATTCTGAACCAACGGATGGGCAAATAGGTAATTGAAACTTTGAAGCGACTTGCTGGCGGGTGTAACGTATGTCATATTCTTCCCATTCTGTGTATATAAGAGGGGAAGGCATTGTTTCGCGCCTCATTCCTTCCTGTAAATCAGTTTTGTGGCAGAATAAATGATATACTTCATAATCTCAAAGCTACCAATATGCTCTGCGAACGATATTTATCGCTTAACCGACTGACACTCTTATTCCGGGCTCGTAGAAAGAAACGTTGCCGCATACTTTAGTTTGCATGAGGGGCCATCCGGAAGGTATATACAGATTAATCCTTGCTCCTTAATAGTGGTCTACTCGCGCTATTTTCACCTTATTCCAAGTTAAGACAAGACGGACACGAGTTGCAAGATAAATACCAAATCAGCTTTGGTCTTAAGTACAATATCAGGCGTTTTTCATGCAAGCAACTGCCGGCGGCTCGGAGAATTTCCACTTGATGGCATTGCAAGGGGCATGTCCAGATAACTACACCGAGCCTCGTCTTTTAAACTACGCTTCAGCGTTATTTGCTTTTCGTTGGGTCTTCAACTTGTTACAAGCTTCGATTGAACGGTGAATATAATGTTCAAGTAAACGCTGAAATACCACAAGCTAATTTGTCCACCCAAAAATTATAATCTGAAGAACGCCTGGCCACGCTCACGACCCCTCCGTCCCCATACCATGGTTATAAAGGTACGTAGAAAAACCAAGGATATAACATGCAGGTACAGGGGCGGTTTTGTCTGATTAAGAAGTACGGGGTAAAGGGTAGCAGAACCTGGTAGAATACAACATGCAGGACAACTGCTGAAGTGTTCGGATATGGGCCAAGCCTCGGGAGGTATGTTGGACCGAATCCCGGGAGACCCGCCGCTACCCATTTGCGTCCTTAAATGCATGCACTTGTCTCGGACAGTTTGATTTTGGGTAGAGAAATATGGTGAATGGAAACGGTCTAACGGTTCTATTGATGGAACAACATGGCAAGACGCAGTGATAGAATGAATGGGAGTGCCGAGGAGCAAGGAATACTTTCTCCATGACCTATTTTGTCATTATGGCACTCGATTTGGCATGCGATCTTTTCTGCATGCATGAATTATTTGATGAGTGAATATGCGAGCCAACCGATTAGAGGTTGAAGATGCAGCCAAGCACGCAATGGGTTGCATTGCAAATGCTATCAATCTAATCCGACTTCATAGTCAGATGCTGTCGCTTGGCATAGTTTACTAGAAACATCCTATCGAATTACATAGCCTCGTCACATTTTGTACTAAGTGATGATCGGGTAGTAAAGTAATCAAAGGGTCAATATTTGGAAGAGGGGTATGAACCTGTGGATCAGCAAGCAACACTTCTGCAGGTGCAAAACTTATTAGTGACGTGCAGTAGCTGTTTTGTCGAACCTTGACGTTTCACCTCAAATCGGTGCAACGGTGAGCCAATGAAGTCACTAGTCATACTTTGCCCGTTTCTCTCAGGCCTTCAAAAATCGTCAGCCATGAGATCGACACTTTGCAAACACCAAAAAGAACAAACCATCCATGCCTTCGATTTGAGATTCATTTCACACGGAAAGAATGTGTTATGAGAAAGGCGAACAGGCGATAGTATTAGTATTTGAGCTTGTTACATAGTTATACCGATTTGTATCGCTTTTCTCGTCGCGTATTGATTGTAGTACATAATAAGATGCAGGCAATGGCGGTTAGCAGATTGTTGATGAGAGGGCGAAAGAGATTAAATTAAAAGTGAAAGGGGAAAAAAGCTACACTCTCATTCCTAAACAGTCATGTAGAAGTCAAAAGTATAGAATTCGTTTCGCTGCAGTTATCAGACATATTCTAGTCTAATATTCCACTGCATCGCGACCGAGAAGAATATATATAAATTTCAATGAACGTTACAAGAAGCTTCCTCCTCTATGTAAGCGAATAAATGACCGGATTTGAGTACCTTCGGAAAAGTCTTCACAGCTATTACTTCTTCTTAAAGCTGAAATCAATTAAAAGCTGAACTTCCGTTTAATGTTTTCAATCAGATGATTTTATCTGTAATTGATTTGTGATTCCGATTGATCAATAATATTTTAAAGCACCCAAATCCGATCATTTATTTCGCTACCGTAAAGACTTCAATTACATCCTTTAGTAAGACGGAAAAAACGAGACATCCAAAAAATATACTCTCTTTTAAATATTTAATATCAAATCAAAAAATCGTCAATTAAAATAAAAATCGAGATGTGTGGTTTCAAAAGCTCTCGATTTATCATAAGAATTATTTTCAATATTGTTCGATACTAATTGATTTAATTATAAGATATTGAGGTATAAGTGTTTTCAATGTATGATTCTATTTGAGTGCTTTGGAGCCCGTTTGACGACCATCTCACACGAAATCCTAATCTGCCTGTTAGCTCACGAACTGGCTGGCCTGATAAGCAAAATCTGAGCAGAGGTATAGATTTTGATTTGATACTGAAATCATATACCATCTCAAAAAAGCCAATCTGATGATCACCTTAATGATTGAGGGTGTTACGTCTGACAACTGGATTATAATTCGAATGTTGATTCAAAATTTGAAGGAAATGAAGCTGTTCGCTTATCAATCTCGAATGAAGGAGTTCTATAGGTTTAAATTTGAATATTTGATAAAATCACTGTTTTTATTCAAAATTCGATAAAAATGATATCATTTAAAAGCTAACAATTCAATCTATTTGAGTACCAAGTTTTACGATAAAATGACATTGAGTGATTCAAATAAATTGAAGTGAAGTTGAAAAGCTTGAAAACCTTTCACTTGGCTTCGAGATTCGAATGGATCTAATCTACAAGAATATGAACCACCCTTCAAAACAGTCTCTCCAGCTTGATGTTAATTTCGAAATTTGATATTGATTTTAAATAATAATGATTTGTATTCCTACTCACAAAATTAATGTTTGAATGGTCTCACTTTTATAATCTAGTCCTCAAATAGTGATTTCAGAAGTGGAATCAAATTCGGCGCTAATTTGATCCACAATCAAAATCAGATTCCGAAGCCCGTTTTTTTCCACCCACATGAAAATATTGTAAAACGGGCTTAAAATATATTTCAGAATAATCACGCACCTTCCAACAAACAAACACACTCAAGCGGCTTTAGCTCACTTGGGAGAGCGCCAGACTGAAGTACACTTCAGTTCATTAATCTGGAGGCACTGTGTTCGATCCACAGAAGCCGCATTCTGCGAGTTGAGGCCAACCTCAACCACCAATCTTTTTTTGTTTTTTGGCTCCTTCTATTTTAGAATTGAGGTAGGTGGTCGTTCGCTCTTTCTGTTTTGGAATTCTATGATTTTTTGGTCTGTGTAACATCGGGTATTTGGGTTTGAGATGTTCCGAGGTTACTCCATATTTATTTATACGCTCGATTTCTTAAGTAGCTTCTACAACTTCATTGAAAACATTTAAATGTTAAATTTCGAATATTCAGCTTATAATAATTTCTTCGATTTCATTGAAAAACTCTATAATTTGATAGTACTCTCTCTCTCTCTATCTATCCATTCATATATTCTTATTTCCTACATCACCTATTATAATTAAATCTATAATAAATAGACTCATCAAAACATTTCAAAATCAATATAATAATAACTAACCAACTTAACCCTTTCAATTGTAACAACTACTCACTCACTCACTCAAAAACATATTCAATCCTAAACCAAAATCATAAAATTGTATTTCTTTCATGACTACCTACCTATCTACCTACCTTCAGCAAAAACTCAATCAGATTACGGAATCGCGTTTTGAGAGTAAGTATGTCGGAATGTAACGTAAGGGTTTGATTTGATAGACATGAGAAGTGTAGATAGAGTTTACGTACAATGTCTCTGAATCACAGGGACTTACTTCTATATCCTATCTATGTGTATTTATGTATATCTCTCGTTTGGCGATGATCTATCTGTATGTAGACTTGATTAAAGTTGTTGATTCAAATGTATGAATTCACTCACAATCAATCAAATCCCCTTTACATCTTTCTTCATGTAACGAGTATGCCGCGTCTTTTCTTGTTCCTGATAATACAGTGTTTTTTTGATGTCAGCTATCGTGAGGATTTATCAGGTTCACAATCGATGATTGTGTATGAACTGTACAGGGTATGAGGAGAATTGATGGTCCAACTGATGTGATGTATCACCGGTGTTTTTTTATCACTCCAAAGTATAGAACACGTATAAAAGCAATGAAGGTGTTTCAAAAAGTGTGATTAAACTCATTCATTCATACATATGAGAGACCGCTCATGTTGAAACCCCATGCATCGTTCAGTATAATATCCTTCGACAAGTTGTACCCCATGAGCCAGCCATGACCATACTGCTCCAGGCTATGCTTATCCGGTTGACTTGCTTATACTTCCATTTCCAGACCCCTCTTCAGTATCACCTCTGTCATATTTCATAATTTGCATCCAATTCCCCAATCCCATGGAATATCCAGCAATACACCTAATGTCGTTCATAAGCAAGCAGCCAAACCATAAAACCCAACTCCTTAAACCCAACCCCACCCCCGCAATGTTTCCAGCCTTAACTCCGACGAAAGCACCGTAAACGTACTCATGCATTCAAAAGCCAAATGACAGACATCCTGACCACTAATCAAAATAGCTCAAGACTTCCATCACGAATCTTCCTCTCGAAGGTCACCTCTCCATAATTCGAGGACAATACATCCGTGCATTGAGTACCGACCATCACAAAATGATGATTCACACTATTGTAACCTCTATCGATCATAACCTTATTCACCCATTTCAACCATGTCCTAGCATACCCGATGTCTACCCACTTTCTCTTTTGTCTTGCTGAGAGATGCTGAAACTTGATATCATTATCCTGGTCGATGATTGTTGAGTCTCGGATCTCATTTATGACGACGTAGATGTTTTTCAAGAACGGAATCTTTTCTCGAATATATTCGGATGCTTCGACCTGAGTGAAAGCATTCTGAGGATTATCGGTAAGAAATGTTCGACGCAATGCCAAATTTTGAACCTTCGTCATGTGAGGACAAGAGAGAAGAGTCTCGTAAAGAATTTTGGATGCTTCAATTTGTTTGGTCAAGTACAAAATGTCGGTATGGAAGTTGACGTATGTTCCGAATGCCCAGGTATTTTGTGTCCGCGAAAGATACCATTCTCGAGATTCCTTGCAGACTTGTACGATATTTGAGAACGAGAGATGTGATGTGATTGAGTTGGTGATTTTTCGAGTATTGCGGTCCGTGTTATTTAGATGATGGACTTTTGGGAGGAGATCTTCTGCGAATGCGTATTCCCATATATCCAGTCGAAGTTCGGCTGGTAGTTTCTTGAACGAAGGAAAAGTGCGGTCGCCAAGTTGTGCCTTCGGACTCGATTCGATTTGTGGATACCGAATATTACGATATTCCGAAAGGTTTCTGCAAGTCAAGCCTTTTAATAAAAATGATCTAAGCTCCCATAGATCCAATTCATGGAAAAGCTCTATTACACCATTGTAATCCTTATGGTTGTGATGTTTTCTCAATATGATATCAAACCATTGACTTGGCCACTTGGAAACCATGTCTAGTTTGTCAGCCATTTGAAGATCAAGGAGATTTTTGAGAGACTGTTTTCCAACATCTATTTCTCTTTTCGTTTGCGGGTCAACAACCTTCATAATTGCTGATTCGAGAGTTATAGAGAAAAGTTGAGTTGCTGCTGGAATGCGTTGTATGTTTGAGAGATCATAAACCAAAGACAGTACAGTGGGAGCAGTGAAGATAAATCTATACACTTTGTAAAGATATAATAAGTACCTTGATGATATTGAACCCAACAAGGTTGCTGAGCGTGAACGTCCAAAAAATATTGTGAATCATAATATAATGGACTTTGTTTACGGTTTGACCATTTAACCAGCAAGGTACTTTTCTTGGCTTTGCATGATTGCGCCATCGTAGCTTCCACAACCACAATTGTAACTGCAAAGTGTACACACCCAACATCCATGGATATAGCAATTGTTTGTTAGGTGATTGATTGATAGGGAAAATTGACCAAAGAGCAACTCTGCTCTGTCCATTGAAGAAAGACCACATTCTTATATGTTATTTACATACTCTCCTACCAAGCATTGGCAACATCGTATTACAAATCTTCCTACATCTTGTCATGAGCACCTGACTATTCGCGATGCTATCACTGTATGTAATATCACCACGTATTTTATCAAAGAATCTGACATTGTTGATGGGCGCAAATGATACGAAGTATCATCGCATAGAACTTTGGTTATCAAATGATAATCGAATCCAATGGAAGACAAAGTCTGGTCACATGAGCGGTTGCATGAAAATCATGACAAAGTTGTTGTGGGTCATGGGAAGATCACCAAAATAAAATCATCAAGGTGATTTCGAAGATTCAACGTTGTTCTTGGTGTGCATCGTAAGTTCGAAGTTCAAGATACTCCATCTTATGTGAGAGTAGAACACGACCAAACATGAACGAGTAATAACAACTCCAGAGGTCTTTTCATCAACAAATAAGTTTTCAATGTTCTGGACCTGAGCCCCTTTTCGTTCGCTTCCACGTGATTAACCACATAATCTCGTATCCATTTACTAGGTAATTATCCTTGCCGCCAATCTCCGCCATTAACGGCTCCTTGTCGGTACTTGGTGGAGACAAGCTTTTTTTCAAGCTTCATCAAGAAAAAACGGAGGATTACTCTCTTGACTTGGATCATACTAAGCATCGCAATCCAAGACAATTATGGCTTGGCTTCTATCATCGTTCGTTGTTGCTTTTTGATCGTTTTATATCAAGATCAAAAGTGGCATGTTTGAAAGATATGATACTCAATTCACGACGGTGAGATATTAGGAAACTTTGGATGTCTCTAGGAGATGAGGGCCACCAGGGAATCAATTAAACATGAACCAAACAAGGATGACGTACCCACCGCGTAAGCCAATGCGTATCCATTATTCATTTTGTTATGAACCAGGCATTACTCTTTCAGCCCATAGGTTTCCAAATCTCTCTGAGTCTTTAGTTTCTCTCCCAGGGAAAACCGCTGGTAGATCTACAAGATTCTGAAAATAGTGTTTTAAAATCCACTGGGATGTGGCTGACGCGCAAGGTCTATTAAAAGGAAGAAACCAAAGAAGACTTGCCGTGGGCCGTATGTCAAAAACAGAACAGTGGACCAGGAGTTTTGTTATTATGGAACTATAGTGTGGTAGGAAGTGTGTCTCTCCTCACTTTGAAGTTTTGGAGAATAGTCTTCGTTTCTTTTCGACTTGATGGTAAGATAGTACGCTTTTCTTCTTATACATCAGCGATCCGGCATATTTTATCTTATACTCTCGTTTGGCCGAATCGTTTGCAAATCTGGAATTGATCGGATCCCCCGTTTTGGTATTTTTGATTGGTGAAGAGGTGTTATATACAGTATCTATACTCTAGTTTGAATCACGGACGGTAAAGGAGCAAGATGAGGGTCAGTGGAGGAAAAGTCTTGGCATATACTGCTGCTATTTGCTCAACATGTAGTAGTTTGGTTAGTGCAATTACTCTTGATTTGAGCTCTGATGGTATGTTGTCATTCTATGTTGCTTCCTGTTGAGTGAAGAGCAATATACTGATTGAATAACTATGATCAGAAAGCATCAAAACCGCCGCATCCGATGTCGCCTACGATATGATGAAATACTATACAGGAAATAATACCGGAGATGTCGCTGGTAACTTACCTGACCCCTATTATTGGTGGGAGGCAGGAGCTATGTTTGGTATAATGGTCGACTATTGGTATTACACTGGAGATACTACCTACAACGCCGAAGTAAAACAAGCTCTCCTACATCAAGCTGGCAACGATTACGATTTCATGCCTACCAATCAGACAAAGACAGAAGGAAATGATGATCAGGGATTTTGGGGAATGGCTGCTATGACAGCTGCAGAGGCTAATTTCGACAATCCGGATAGTGGAACACCTGGTTGGTTAGCAATGGCGCAAGCAGTTTTCAACGATATGGCAGCTAGATGGGATGAATCAACTTGTGGAGGTGGTTTGAGATGGCAAATCTTTACATTCAACTCCGGATACGACTATAAAAATAGTATTGCGAATGGATGTTTCTTCAACTTAGGAGCTAGGTTGGCAAGATACACTGGGAATTCATCATATGCTGATTGGGCCGAAAAGATATTCACGTGGGAACAATCTGTTGGATTGATCGGGGATGCTTGGGAGGTATATGATGGTACATCCGATACAACGAATTGTAGCTCTCTCGATCATGTACAATGGACATACAACGCTGGTATCTATCTTTTTGGTGCCGCCATGATGTACAATTACGTTCGTTACCCTTTTTCTTTTTAACTACCCCCCGGACAAGCCATATAGTTCTACTAACACATGCCTCACAGACCAACGGATCATCCATTTGGGAAACTCGCACAGCAGGAATTTTGAATGCTAGTAGTGTATTCTTCAAAGATAATGTCATGTATGAAGCAGCATGCGAAACTACCACAGTCGGTTGTGACACCGATGAACAATCATTTAAAGCCTACCTTTCTCGTTGGATGGCGGGAACAACTAAAATCGCTCCATTTACCGAACCAACAATCATGACTTACATCAACGCATCTGCTCAAGCCGCGGCAGAACAATGCGATGGAGGAACCAGTGGAAGAGCATGTGGAGAACATTGGACTGCAGGAAGCACTTACGATGGAAAATATGGAGTCGGAGAACAAATGAGCGCTTTAAGTATCATTCAAGCAACACTTATTGGGCAAGCAGCCGATCTCGTTACAAACAATACTGGCGGAACGAGTGTAGGAAATGCAGCGGGTGGAAGTGGAAGTAGTACCGCTAGTGATGGGACGGTCGAAACACCAGTCACCAGTGGAGATAGAGCCGGAGCAGGAATCTTAACGGCGCTTATAATAACCGGTGTTATCGGAGGTGTGGGTTTTATGGTTTTGGGTTGAGATGAGGAGGGTGAATGGGGCATTGAGAGAGAAAGATGGTTGTATGTTTATATGGAATAAGTTGGGCGTTTGGGGGTTCAAATCATGTGTGCATATACATTTTTGGGGTATATCACCAGCATTTTGCATTAGGGGGGGAGTATATTATCTTACAATCTGGATTTCGATACCGGGGTATCCATTTATCAGCTTTTAGTATTTACCCGATACAATTTGTACATTTAAGTCTATCTAAATAAAACAGAATAAGTCAAAGACTAAGGAATTAAAATGCCTCTGAATTTCTAATTTTATCACTTGAAAATTACCTACTGACTAGTCTCGTATCAATCAATCATTTCATGCACCACATCACATCATATCGTCCACCCAATCACACAACTCTCTTCCCACTACAGACTCAGAAAAATTCTTTATCCTCTCATTCTCTCTCCCCACTTATTTACAAATAATAATATATACACAAACAAGCGTCCCGCCTCTATCGAATCATGAATAATGACTCCATAGGACAGATGGCCGAGTGGTTATGGCGTGTGACTCAAGCTTCTTAGCTTAATTGGTGTAAAATCAATTAGCATTCTCATGGGCTTAGCCCGCGGGGGTTCGAATCCCCCTCTGTTCATTACTTTTTGTGGTTTGGGAGGGGGGAGGGGGGAGAGGGAGGGTTTTTTGATGGCGGAAGTGGGAGGGTTGTGTACAGAGGGGGTGAGAGATGGGCGGGGAGGAGGGGATGAGTTTTTGATATGTATGCAAATTGAAGAGTACATGGTATCAGGAATGGGAATTTATTTATGAAGTTTTTTTGTCACACTTATTTATATTTTCTGAAATATGATAATTCAAAACAATTTCCTTGTACGCAGTATTTATTTGTGAGCGCATAGAGTGGAAACTATTTTCTTTCTTTCTTACTAATATAAGGATCCAGTATTTGGAAATCGAATTCTGCATGTGTGATGGAATGCAAATGGCATAATCGGAGATTCCCATGAATAATTGATTGATTTTCAAATACTGGGTAGATAGATGGATGGTAGGTATCATCACTTACCTACTTATACACTTTGTTCTACGATGTACTTGCTTATTTGTAGGTGGATACTAGATATGTATATAAAATGACATCTACCTAAGTACTTGTTTTTATTTTATTTATCACGTAATTAAATGCAATACAGCATACTCTGTCCTAGGTAGCTATCTAGGTAGAGGATACATGAATTCCACTCATCTCACATCAGATCTCTGATCTCGAATCTCGAATCTCAAATCAAGAATGAGGTAATGGAACTTAGGTATCGATGGAAAAGAGGGGTAATTCACCTAGGTCCTAGCTAAAGACAGGTAGGTAGGTAGGTAGAGCTTTAACGATGTACGATGCGGTGGAACGAAAGTGACGTCATTGTGACGGAAAGGAAGCTTGATGAGCTCCTTCCTAGCTTGTTTGTTTGGAGCTACCTACTTTGCTGGTAGGAATGGAATGGTATTTATATACTGATTTCTTTACCTCTTGTACCTACATTTATTCTTTTTGGTACAAACAAATAATCTATCTACGAAATATCCATTTCCAATCCCAATACACGACAGCACCAACGAATTAACCACACTCATCAAACCAAACCAAAACAAAACAAAACAAAACAACCACACACCCCATCAAAATGCAATCCATAACCCGCACCCTCTCCCGCCAATCCCATCTCTTCACCCCCCAACTGCGCATCCAAGCAACTCGTCCCTTCTCTTCTACCTTCATCTCTCGTAAATCTGCCACCGAAACCGTCAAGGAAACAGTTCATAAAGTTGATAAAGCCGTTGCTAGCAAGATTGTAGATGGTATTGAAGTTGGTCGTATGTCTCCCTCTCTCCCTTCCCCCCTTCTCCCCTTTTCCTCTCCTCCTCCCCTCCCCTCCCCTCTCCTTCCTCTTTCTCCCTGGTCTTCTCCGCACCAAAACCACACCATCATAAATAACTAACACCCCTCCCCCCCAAAACAGAAACCGCAACCCAAAAAGCCAAAGCCGCCGCCGGGCTCTCCGCCTCGGAAGCCAAAACCGCCGCATCCAACGCGGCCTCTGAAGCACAAGGCGCCACCTCCTCAGCAACTGGTTCTGCATCTGGAACCGCATCGGAAATTTCTGGAAAAGCGTCTGAGTTGGCTGGACAGGCGAAAGGAAAGGCGGCGGAGTTGAAGGGAGAGGCGAAGGGAAAGGCGAGTGAGGTGAAGGGGAAGTTGTAGAGTAGAGGAGAGTAGAGAATGAGATGAGGGTGAGGGAGAGGATGAGATTTGTATTATAAGTTGTTGATGGATTTGGTGGAGGAGGAAATGGGTTGACAGGACAGGACATGATGGGACAAAACACAACAGAAACGGATATGATAATATGGGAAACAGTCAATAATTGATGAATGCCACGAAATTCAATGAAAGAAAGAAAATTATAATTTACTTCACACAAACATATACGAACCCATTTACTGATTTCGATTGTGAACATGTGAGATCTAAAACCCGATGATTCTGGAAATATTATCATTAAGTAATCTGTATCTATATACAGTACATACATACAAAACCTATCACCTCCAACCCCTCCAACGCTCCTTTTTGTTCGTCTCGTCTCATCTCATCTCATTTGGCCTATGGAAAACCAATCATATATACAAAAGAACCTGTCAATCACTCATCCACATTCACATCCATTCCATAAACGTCTAATGCCCACCCCTTCTAGCCATATACCCATTCCCTCTCCTCAAATTTCCATTCCCCTTAGCCAAACTGGCCACACCACCATTTAACCACCCAGCACTGCCTCTCCTCCTATCTTTTCCCTCATCAGAATTAGTCGTCAATGCATACCACATATCCATAATACCCGCTCGACGAGCTGGTAACATGCTGTATTGAAGCGAATAAAGATTTTTGCGATGTATGGGCGGAACGAATTTGCCGGTTGCGAGACAGAGAAGGACTCGGGGTGAAGCGTAATGTTTACGGATACGATGACCGAGTTGGAAATATTGGTGGAACATGGCGCGGAAGGTGAGGGGGACGGACTATAGATTTCTGTTAGTAATGTGAAACCAAATGAGTAGGAAGAGAACCAACATACTTTGAGATATATATAGGATGTTGGCGGAGGAGATGGAGTATTGGGTATTTGGCTCGCTAGTTGTTGGGTATCTCGAAGTTCAAATCGTATGCCGCCTTTGTATGTTAGTGTGATGTAGTCTCGAAAATTTATGTGAGAACATACCTGGCAATCGTTGCGAATCTTTGAGTCGTAACATCAATGCAAAAAGTGGGAAATGATTCAAGCATGCAAGTAAAGCATCTAAAATGGCTTTTAATGAGATGATTGCCATTCGTGCACATGCAAATGCCAAGTAGAATACAACTACTGTAGGCAAGAGAAAGAAGAGTAGTGTGAATAAAATCGTGCCTAGCAATAGTTGATCGAGATCATAATCGCAAGAATCGATACGTTTTCGAAGAACATTATGCTTCTTGCCCCGAAACAGTTGAAATAAAGACAGGAGGATCGTATACTGCCAATTGAATATACGTGCAGAAGCCATGTAAAAAGAGTAGATGTGAAGTGTCAGGATTGTGAGGAGATCAGAGAAAAGGGCGATTGGCATGCTGGCTCCAGCAAAACTGGAAAAACCAACAACCCATATAACATGAGGCAATACTGGATGCAAAGCTTCAATACAGCCTGTGAAAGTTAGTTAATGCATTATTTGTTGGAGAGGACGATAAACATACTTGACCAATGTTCGATGACCCATAAGAACAAATCACCAAGGAAAGCAGCCAGTTCGGTATTGAGTTTCAAGCCAGCTGGCCAATCCATCAGCCAATTTATCGTCCTTTGTAGAGCAGCTATAGAATAAGTGCTTAGGATATCACTGATAGTCTCTGCTACCCAGGCGGAATTGTCAATAATATAAGACCCCAATGCAATTCCAATGATCACATCATTAGCAACTAGCCAAAGGCTATTATAAAACCTTATGTAGTCCGGATGACTTGTTGTCACACTACCCCAGTCTCTTTTACTTTTTCGAAGTGTGACATATTGCATAGGCCAATAGCAGAATTGTTGTAAGCGTATCTCCACTTGCTGTGCAGTTGCGGAGATATCTTTCAAGGCTGCATAATCTGGCTTAGCTCTCCACTCTAGAATCAATAGTAAAGCTTCAGCAGCAAATCTATGACAAACGAGACCAACAACAAATCCACGTCTGATGATAGGATATATGTAGAGAGTGATGAGTTGCCATATTGTCAAAAGAACGAAATCACGCATCGTGGTTGCTGACTCCACTACCCTTTCCGACACGCTCAGACTTCTCCTTGACCGAGCTCCCACTAGCGAAATGTTTTTCTGTAATAATTGATGGACCTCCCAAGCACAATTGATTTGATTGACTATTCTTGGCAAGGCGAGTTCTTTTTGTGATGGCGGATGTTTAACGACGGAGTGGTACTTCAACTTTTCGACTAGTTCCTGAGTCCTTTTCCTCTGTCTTATTTCTTCTCGTTCTTCCTCCGCATCAACACTGCCTGGTGCATGAAATGTCATTTCAGCCTTGTCATCCAATGCCAACGATATTGGCTTTAGAGATATGTATTGCATCCTATTAGGCTGAGGTCGATCAAACACGACTATTTGATTCGTTGATGCTCGAGCACAAGATATCTGAGGTAATTTGTATGCCGACCCTGTAGTTGCGCGGATTTGAAGAGTGTCGACATCCGCTTTTGGTGAATTTGTCAAGCCCAATACCTGTAGTGAAGACTGTCCACATAACTCATATATTCGCTCGATAGGATGACTTGCATTTCGGAACAGAGTTCCGACCTTCAATGCATTCTCTACATTGCGCGCCTGCAATTACGTCAGTCGGTTCCAGTTTCATATAGCCTTGTCGCTGCTCACGTCAACATCTTCCAATATCGCAACTACAAAAATATCAAGGCCAGAATTCCTCCAGCCAACTATTACTCCAGGTGAATCGCTTCTTGGGATATCCCTCGGCCAGAAGATCCTCATCAATCCATCATGATCGGGCATGACAAATGCTCAATTATCATAAACTCTCTTCCTTCAAAAAGAACCCCGACGTCGCAATTATTCTCGTGCAGATATGCCGACGCTGCCAGATCGCGGATGCTATTGGGTTATTAGCTAGGCTTATGATTGTAGATGTAATGCGTCTTTACTAGTGTCGTCTCCCTCGATGCGAGCCTTTCTACTGGTATAATGAATAAAAAGAAGAAGAGGGAAAGAATCGCGAATCCTTTCAAAGTTCGTGCCTATGCGCCAAATGATATTAGTGACATGTATCGAGTTGATTCAGGGGAAATCAAAGCTAACCACTACTCCGTGATCCCATGCGAATATTGCAAGCTCATAAAGTCTAGTAACCAGATCCCACCTCGCAGTGATGTAACCGGCTACGAAAATCGCAAGTGTGAGAATTGAGAAGGGGTGCATGAATTGTTTCCTATTGCTGGCGCATCACTGTAATATCTTGCTGTAGGAAATTCGAGACGGGTTTACTGGCTTCTGTAGCTTACGGTACTCGGCGGAGAAGTTGATAGTGGGAGGAGCGAGGTAAGAGGGGGGAGGGATAAAAGAGAATGGATGATATTGGTAGTAGGTAGGATGAGAATATATAAAGGTGTTTTCACAAGTATGAGGTTCTCGAATCCCACATATTTGTTTAAAGTCAGGGTCCAGATTTTGGGTGGGATTCTTTTTTCTGGATCTCCCTTCATATAAACCAATCCCGATACAGGAATTTAAACTTATCTGGAGAAACGAACAGAGAAAGGCTGAAAGCAATTTGTTCTTTTGCAGGGGTAGATGAAATTAAGCTTTGTAGGCTAAGAATTAAAATCACGTGCTAGTATGAAGTTTGGAAGTTGGTGAACATTTGATGGGAAAGGGATGAAGATGGAGAGGAGATGGAGATAAAGATGTTTAAGCTATATAATTCGATATATCATACATATAATTGATGCTGTACTATATTGATGAAATGAATAGACGTAGAAAATTTGCACTTTCAATAAGTTATGTTCCTTGAACGGAATCTCCATCTAAACTTTGGTGGCTATCAAAGGGCCTTCGTGCTATGTCGTTGTATTGCTTATGAGTATAGAATGTTACTGTTTTTTGAATATCATACAAAGTTGAGATAGTGTTAAGTCCCCAATAACAGTAAAATCTTAACCTGCAAGACCATCCTAACGCCTTTCCCATGCATAGGTAGTAGTGTTGTTTGTACAGTCTGATATCATGCATGCATTTCATTCTACTCAACAATTAGCGATCATATTCTCTCCCCCAGAGTATAATCTGAGCAACTCACAAGGCCGTCGCAGATTTACGGCATCATGTTCCTTATGATCCTCTCGTGCTTCTTCAAGCATTTTGTCAATACCACGCTCTTTCAAAGCACCCTATAGTAGTTAGTTTGGGAATCGTTCAGAACTACTGAAGGATTTTCCAAACTTACTGTTAAGCATTTCCGGTAATCTTTAAATAAAGATTCACACTCATCAGTTGTACCTTTACCTCGAAGGTATTCTAATGATCTTGTTAGTTCATGTCTATACTTCCAATAACGAACTTTACTTACTTTCGCTGTACCATTTCAAGAAGCACGAATCATATCGTCTTTGAAAATGTTCAGCATATTAAAAACTGGTTCAGAAACGAATAGAATATAGTAGACATTACATACTCCTTGACTTCATTGCATTCAGGTGCAAGTGAAGCCGACATTATGAGAAGATTTTGGTGTAAGATTGTATGATAGGAAGTTGTATTTTTGTATTGTGCCTTATTACTACCAAACTCGTGTGGCGATAGGGGAGATCCTTTGTCATGTGAAGTCGTGAAGTCGTGAATAAGTGAAAGAATTTAGAATTCCGCCTGAAATGAAACTGATGAAAATGCGGAGGACCCAACTTGCAACAAGGTTTAGAAACATACGCTAGCGTAGGTAGTTCCACCCACCGTTTGAAATAATGACAAGGGTAAGAAAGTAGAACTTTTGAATATTTTTTGACCAAAGCAAATCGCAGAATTTAACTCAATCTTTTTCGACGCAACAACAAATTAATTTTGTCAATTATGGCAGAAGATACACAGGATTTCAAGTCCTTACAAGATGAAGTTCAAGCTGCTCTCGTAACAACGGTCAAAACTGCCGGCTATATAGCATCAGAAGATCTCGGCTTTCATCGATCATTAAATCCTGAAGTGGGAAGTGCTCTCGACGAACAGAATGCGCGCTTGCTCGCACTTGCCAATCAGTTGCTCAAGTCTGCAGCTTCCGTCTCAGGTATCCAGGTACCAATTTTAGAAGATGTCGACGACGTTGATAACAATTGGCGCGGTGTTGTGGATGTTGTGGATTCCTTGCTCGAAAAAACGGATACTTGCCTCGACGAATATACTGGAATTATCAAAAGAAAACAAGTGGAAGAGGTGATTATTGAATCGCATAAATTATATAATTGTATACTGATATCTGCCAGACTTCTGCGACAATGAAATCCCAGAAACGACCCCTTGACAATTCGCTCCGTACACAAAACCTTGTGAAGCCACAACTCGCATTCGAGGTCAAACCTGACAATGAGGATACATCGCCGTGGCTACCTCTTCTTAAGACTAAACCGCATGCCAAAGTGTCATTAGAGGATAGTCTTGGAATGATTACAAACGAATACGACCAGAAACAGTATGACTATTTTAATTTTATCCCCCTCGCATTACTCCCCGATTCCCCGCGTGGAGGAAAAAGCTGGAAGACTTAAGCAAGTCAGCCAGGGCCAGTCGCTCCAAAGCAAAACGGGAGAAACTAAGAAGGCTTCAGGAAATGGTTCCACTATAAGATTTACTAACAAGCAAACCAGGTATAAGCATCCTTATGAAACGGAAATCTTACAATTACAATACCCGAGCGCTATGTACGAGAAGGCGGAACCAATAAAATATCTACCCGTTGAAAGCACGTCTGCGAAATTTGTTGATACCTACGAAGGTGTTTTGGAGATGCTGGAAGAGCTCAAAGGCGCTAAAGAAATCGCGGTCGACTTGGAACATCATGATACTCGTTCATATGTTGGTCTCGTATCTTTAATGCAAATCAGTACTCGCGAAAAGGATTGGATTGTTGATACTCTCAAGCCATGGAGACAACAGCTGCAAGTACTTAATGAAGTTTTCGCTGATCCAAATATAATCAAGGTATGTTGTATACTTCTTAAGATTTATCAGTATTAGCTAACGAGTTAGGTTTTCCATGGTGCTTATATGGATATTGTATGGCTCCAACGCGATCTCGGCCTATATGTAGTCGGCTTGTTCGATACACATTATGCATGCAGAAGGTTAGGATTTGCTGGGGGAAGCTTAGCCTTCTTATTAAAGAAGTATATTGATTTCGACGCCGACAAGAAATACCAACTAGCAGATTGGCGAATTAGGTAAGCTCATGTTATAAGATTTTTTTATCATTAAACTAACTATTCCCTAGGCCACTTCCCGAAGAGATGTTCTTTTACGCTAGAGCTGACACACATTTCCTTCTTTACATTTTTGACAATCTACGAAATGAACTACTTGATGCACCTGATGTTGAAACGCCTGATGCAGAGGTATCTGCAGCAACTTCAATGGATATAGTCTTACAAAAGTCTAAAGAGACTTCGTTACTTCGATATGAGCGACAGCTATACAATGCGGAATCTGGGAAAGGGCCAGGAGGATGGTTTTCATTAATTTACAAAACGCCTGCTCTGTTAAGTAGTGAGCAATTCTCAGTCTTTAAAGCTGTACACGCCTGGAGAGATCAGATAGCAAGGAAGGATGATGACAGCATTAATTTCGTCATGTCGAATTCAGTTGTTGTCAATCTAGCCAAATTCATGCCTATGGATATGATAGCCTTACTGAGTATCATTCGACCAATATCTCACAGCGTAAAATCGCGTACCGGGGAACTCTTAGAAGTTATCAAGGCGGCAAAGGAAAACGGAAAAGATGGTCCAAAATCGATAGATGTTCTCAGAAAATCACCGGATTCTGCCGCTACCCCAAAATCTAACACTGGAGCGAAATCCACATCGCAAAAGCTATCCAAACTTGACGTTACACCGGTAGACAAAACCGAACTTACAACAGAGACATCCTCTTTTTGGGGAGGTGCGTTTGGAAGCAGCATATGGGAGCCCTCAACCACAACTCCGGATCAAGATAGCATGAGACTCGCAATCCCCCTACCTCAATTATCAGAAGAAGTTTTCGCCGAAACGAGTACACCTCTTACCGATCGATCCCGTATGGTTATGCCTGAAGCACAGACGCCTGTTGCAACACCCACACCTATTAAAGTAAAAGACGAACCATTTGTTCTAAAGCGAGGCTCGAAGAGAAAGAGCGAGACCATCACCAATCCTGATGAAGATCAGAAGGCTGCAGGTGAATACGACATCTCTCTTGACTATACCTCCTCCGCGGAAGTCGAGAGACGTCGAGCTAAATTTGCAAGAATGGAGGAGAAACGATTAAGAAAACAACAGAAGAAAGAAGCGGCTCAGGAACTCAAGGCAGCGGCACAAGAACGTAAAGCAGAAGAAGAGGAATCCGAAAACCAAGAAGTAGAAGAGGACGTAGAGGAATCGGGAGCAGAGCAAGCGGATGAAGAACAAGGACAAGAAGAAGAAGAAGAAGAAGAAGAAGAAGAAGAAGATTTCGATTACAGTAAAGCGGATTCGGTACTCAATTCCAAAAAGGATAAGAAAGACAAAGGTGGAAAGGGAGGAAAGGGAAAGAAAGAAAAGAAACCGTTTGATCCATATCAGAAGAGTAGTAATGCGGAGAAGGGAATGAGGAGAGTTCAGAATGGAGAGAGAGGGGGACGGAGCGCGACTTTCAAGAAGTGAGGGAATTATTTTATAGAGAGACCAATCAGTCAGGCTTGGAGATGATGGATATAAGGATGATGAATATGGAGTGGAGGATTTGAGAATTGAATCGAATCGAGCGGAAATTTAGCATGTGAGCAGAGGATGAATGAAGAGGTGAGAATGAGAGAGAATAGGTGAGGTGAGGATCTTGGTGCATATGATGTATATGATAATACCTACCTACTTACCTACCTACACTATAATCTAATATAGTGATTTGCGGTATCCATAGACTTCTTTGAATATGAATTGATATCGTAGGATGTGATGTGATATGATAGAATGTGGTAGAATATGGTGGGATGTGAAATGAAATGTGATGAGCAGGATATCAACAATTCTTGCTTTTTTGCTACGAAAAAAAAAGAAGGCAGGGGAGGGAAGGGAATTCGGTTTGAATTGATGGGGATGGAGATGGAAGATATACATATTCGTTATTCTTTACATTTCCCTTTACATATTGACATTCACATCGGTATTGTTATAGTACACTTAAAATCCTGCATGCATGCACGTATCCATCCATCCATCCATCCATTCATTCATTCATTCATGAATCAATCAATTTCATTCATCATAAAATATCGTATAATCTTACGCAGCATATTATGAGAATAAGCCTGCCCAACCACCTAATAATCTTCCCAGAACCCCCCTCCCTCCATTGTCCCCAACCCGTCCGCTATCAACCCAGCCTAGCCCAGCCCAAATCATAGGTACCCATACATAGAAAGTAGAAGAAAAAAGAAAAAAAGGGTAACACGTCAACGCCCGCCAATATTGAACGATCCTCACTTTGGAAAATTCGATGCACTCTGTCCCACACACATCCCAGAATTCTCAATAGCAATTTTTGTTAGAAAAAAATCTCACTTCTTCTCCTCGAAATAGAACTTACCAAGACCAGCTTGATCGGGACTACCAAGCGGTGGTCTACTCGCCGCAGAAGGACTATCCTCAATTCTCTCTTTCAGAATCTTTTCTGCAGCTTCGGCACCTACTCCCGTACCCAATCCCGAGCCGGTCGAATTGCGATTTCCGGCAATTCCTACCCCCTGACCCCGCGCAGCCGTGTCTACATATCCACTTGTATTATCATCTGTGATTCCATCCAGCATTCTCGCATCGCGTTTCTGTTGCTCGGTGGTTGTGGATGTCGATGCGCTGACGGGGGTTCCGGGATTGCTGCTTGAGACTTCTTTTGCTAGACCGCTTTTTCCCACGGTGAGGGGACTCGCGAGGAGATTACTCCGGCTGTATATTGGTCCGCTGACGGTACTTCCGGCTCCTTCGCCAAAACCGACTAAACTCGTATCGTCACTCATTCCATCCTCGTTGCCTTCTTCATCCATAGCAGATGCGGAAAATCGATCCCGATCATCGATTTCCCGAAAGTTGTTATCCATGCTCATTTCATCATCATCGGCTTCCGTTTGTCCCTTCGCACTATTAGATGCCCATGTAGTTGTTCGGCCAGTGAGAGATCCAGTTGCTGATGCAGAACCGACAGTAGACATGCGGGTTGTGTAGACGGGGTTTCCGGCTTGATCGAAATAGCCTGGGATCTGACCGGTTGCGGGGACAGAGGTGTTACCGCTGGGGTTTTGAGAGGTCGCGGTGGTGACTCGTTCAAGCCCTGCGAGACGGGAAATTCGATCGGCGCGTTGTGCTTCGAGAGTATTGCTAGAGAGGGTGTGTTGGTGGTGAGAACTTGCGGTAGGGTGGGCGGAGCCGCGATGACCATCTTTGATGGCGGTCGTAGAGAGGGCGGAGAGGGATGTGGTGGTTGAGTTAGGAGTTCCTCTGGAGAAGATTAGATTAGTGGTTTGTTAGAGAGTGGTGATGGAGGGGGCAGCTACGTACGGTGCATCGGTTGGAGTATCAACAGTTGATGGCGGTTCGGGCATACCGATTAATGTAGGTGTAGATGACATTTTGATGTTGACCCTCGTATTATGAAATGATGTTTAGTTATTTATGGTGTGTTCAGGTTGAGTAAGTAGGTAGGTATGTTTGATGGAATTGGAAGCTTCTTGGCTCGTTTGGTTTGTTTGGCTCTTAAGGTGGGTTGATTGGCTGGATAGTCTCTGGAGCTGTAAGGCTGGACTAAAGATTTAAGCCTAGTAATAAGATTAGGCGCTTGAATTCCGTTGGTTGAAGGAATCTTGATATGATTTCTTTTTTTATGTACTTTGTAAACAAGATAGTAATGTAGGTTTCCTTCGAAATAGTAAGATATTAATCGTATTGCTTGCTTGCCATGGAAATCTTTATTGCTTAAATATTTTTGATAGAAAGATCAAATTTAAATTATCTACCTGGTATTTAATAGATGAAGGAGAAAAGCAGCTTAAAGCTTCAAAAGCTGCAGGATCATCTAATGACGCAGTTCCCAAGACGCTAGAGCTTATCGGTCGAACCCCACATTTCAGAAACATACTATTCCTGTATTGTTGCTAGTGAGAAGTTAATTTCCCCTGTCTTTCATCTTCCAACAACATGATCTCTCCACTCATACTCATTTCAACACACCAACAGGCCATTTTACAAGGCAAGATGGGTGAAGTATGATTTGAGAAGGGTACCAACTTACTTCCAGGATTGTGGTTCGCTGAGTTCGGCCCACGATTCACGTGCTACTTGCCAACATTTTGGAGATACAATTACGAATGGTAAAGCATGGCGGTCAGCAATACGCTACTCACCTCGTGGCTTGAGTTCAAGTAGAACTTTATGGCATCTGCTGGATGATTGTCACTAAAGTTGCTATCCGAGTTGAAAAGGGACGACTGCAGATCGAACGAACATCACTGATTTCCAAAGCTTATCTTCTAAGTGGTCGCTGACTTGTTTCTCCTCTTCGTCGTAAATTAGAACGAGATGTTTCCATCGGGTTCATGCCAAGGTCAGCGATTGCAAAATTCATAAAGCGCCAGCTTGTCCTATTGGATTTCTCGAAGTCTGAGATATCGATTCACTTCGCCTTCACGAAAACACACTCAACGTCATGTTAGAGGCTTACTTGTCTTAACCGCTTGAGTTGTACAGAAGAATGGTACATGGAATTATTATCAATACCCTCCGGTGATTTCTTGTGTTCATGAACGATTGAGGGCAGACCGTACATTTTCTATGGCAGAATTCACCAGACACGTTCACTATTCCTTGATGACCACAAAGTTGACTGGTCCTTCTCTCTGTAGCCATAACACAATTGCGCAAGTGCGTCTTGTTTTAAAGACCACCAACGACCATGCGTGAATAAATTTAACCGTCATCTTGTATAGAAGTTTGACTGATGATGTCACCAAATTTGTAACGAATTTTCCATATTGAGTTATCGAATCATCCTAAAGGCCTCCCAGGCCCTCCCTTGTAACCATACAACGCTGCCAAGCCCACCTCTGACCTTCAAGTGTTGTGTCAACCTTCTCAATTGCCATAGAATATTGCATCGAACTGCTGCAACTTCCCGCTCATTGTATGTACAGCAGTCGAACTTTTGTCTGGGTTGCCGTCGGCAGGAAGAGTAGGCAAGACGTATTGCACGGGAGAGTCGTTGTCGGCAAGGTAGCGTTGAAGACGATGTGTGAAGAGGTGCTCAGCTTCAGTGGCAGAGGCATAGTTTGAAAGATGGTCCGATGTGTTGTTTGTACTATTGGAAAAGAATGTCAGAAGAAGATTGCGTTGAGGCTTCATGACGTCAAAAAACTTTGGTTGAGAGCAGCCCAAGGATGAAAAAATCGATGTGGAAAGTTACTTGATCAAGGTGGTGTTGAGGTACCGTAGGAGCATGTGAGTTCAAGGAGTGGAGATGGAAAGGTGCAAGGAGTGAGGAAAGTAGGAGAGCAAGCCTGATAACACGTTATCAAGCAGACATGTAACATAAAACCAACAAGCAATTTTGATCTCGTGGTATGTTATACCAAGGTTTAAAGAGGAGTGTTACTATTGACTAGTGATAGAGCACGCTGAGACGTATCACTCAACACTAAGTGGTATAGTTGAATACAGAAAGTAAAAACAGAGACTGAAAACTAACAGAAGATTGACAGAGCCTTGTACGGCAATGTTAGAGCACTTGCTAGTATTCGACATGATTGCTTCGTGGATAAAAAGAGCGAGACGTGTTGTACGTGACTGGAGGTAATAGTTTGGAACTTGATAGCTTAAAGATCACAGACCGAGAGTGGTTCTGATTAAAAGAAAAGTAATTGAGAAGCATCTCGGGAAATTGTACCTTATGTACGAAATCTTGAGAATTCAAGGTGAGTAGTCGTCAATCACGCATTTGGTATGAAAGCCAGGGACACCTTGACCTTTGGGGAAGATAGGACATCCTTTGCTGACTCGCTTATGCGCAAAGTGAGCGGAGACACCCCATCCCCATTGGCTACTCAAGCTTTTTTTCAATCAAAACGGCTGTCAGGGTATCATCATATTTCACGAGGCAAGGCCTTGGCAGTCCAAACTGATTGGCGCAGGATGATTTTGAGTGGCTTTATTATACCTTCTGGTATCATACAGGAGATGGCGTAGATGAAATGGCGTAAAATGGAGGCACGCTAACCCGGGTATGTGCCATATCAGTACGCGCTACTTGAAGAACCTTTGTAGTCTTTTGGGACAAATAGTAACAAAATTCAACTTTTGAGTACAGATTGCTTATTTTAGATATAGATTACTAGTTTTAGATGTATATTGTAATATTTCACTACAGATCGTATATTGTGTCGAGTAGCACAAAGCTAATTATTTCAATTTTTATCAAATTATTATGTAATCAGTTTTTAGAATAACTCTGTAGTTTCAAGGGCGATTGTAGGATTACGATATGCGATAAAAAGACAATCTATAGTGAAATACTACGATGTGCAGCTGAAACTAGTAATCTGCACCAAAAAGTCGGATTTTGTCACTATTTGTCCCAAAGAGATGCTATAGAACCCGGTAAATATTCTTTATCGCGAGAAAATCATTGTTTGGTGTTCCGAGGCTTTTTGCCATCCTCTATCTTGTATGTGCCATGTGACCTCACCTTACAGCCACTCACGTTCGGTGCTCATTCCGATTCTGCTACATCGAATCCATGCCCATTTGAATTTTAGTACTAAATTGAATAGTTTCTGGCAGAAACGTCAATTAGGCAAATCCACTATTCATCCAAATTTATGCTAGACTGCTTTGCAAATGCGATCTTGTGATTAAGAGCATTTACGCATTGCCTTTGAAAGGATTTACAGCTACTCTTAAAGGACAGTTATTGCTATCTTTTGATCCAAATCGTGTAGTTCATTGAGCGTACATATCAAATTCCACGGTTATGTATGTTTGGAGTAAAATTGGTGATTTGCTATTAAAACTACGAATGTTTAGACTCTGCCTAATAGACTTCATTCTAGAGTGACAACATACTATGTGCATAATGGCAGGTTTGCCAAGCATATGTACAGTTCTTGAGTAACAGCAGGCATCTAAAACGAAAAAACTTTGGAGACGAACATTTAGACGAGGGGAATAGATGTGATACAACAGATGCATGCAATCGATTATCCCTCACGCCTCTAAGCCTTACCCCAAGATCCGGGTTTGACCGGCGTTTTTTGTCACCGGGATCACGCCCACAAGCCTTTTGTCTGAATTTAAGATTCACATTCCTGGTTAGGCATACATCTTGGATCGGCGAATTTCTGCAAGTTTTAGGTCCGCTCGGCTATGGTTTCGTCGCACGCTGTATCGTAAGTTATAGTTGTATTCGACATGAGGCTCTGTATATTAATGATACATCATTTTAGATCATACTTTGTGCGAAGATGCTTGACTTGCACTCGGTTCATGATGCAAGGCCGCCATAGTAGGCTTTGCTTCAGCCTTGAATTTGAACATCTGGTTTTCGAGGTTAGGGGTCAGAAGCTTGACACCCTTGTTCCTTCCCAATGAACTAAGACTACTTGGAGTTGATAGAGTAGTAGGCATCTTTCTTTGAGTGTTACTGACAATCGGATCAAATTTGTTGATTTCGCTTGGGGTAGCAATGTACTTTTATTCTCTCGTTAGCCTAGGGACTATAATCTTAAATAGTACACAGCATCTAGCTTGGTAAATCGAGGTGACTTTATTTGCAATCATTTTATTCATTTGTGCATCATTCTGTCTTTCATATCTATCGTCTGGCAGCAAGTCGCTACATTCACACATCTAAAGATTGTAATTCTCATGCGCCACATATTTCTTTTTGCGCACGGGATTCGTGTGGAACTTCTAGTTTTTGAATTCTTTCTTGCGTGCCTTGGTAGATATTCGAATGTTTAAATTAACGTACGAGAGTATAACGCTTTATGCCTTAACGCCCCACTTCCTCAATCGGTCCCTGTTCTATAACCGATATAGACTCACTTCCTACGTTGCAAGATCCGCTGAACAAACAATTGATAGAGCTATCAGGATTTAGACAATGGGAGACAGTCTGCCTCCTCCATCACTTATTGCCAGACAGAGTGTTGTTCGAGCCAACTATACTCTAGCCAAATCAACCCATTGGGAACAAGCCCTGCTCCAAGATCCTAGCAAGCTCTGAAGCCGCAGATTGTCTTCATCATTGTTGTTATTATACACTCTAACTTGATGTAGCTGTCAAAATATCGCTACGCTGATAACAAAATGAGTATTGAAACAAGTTGCAAAAAATACATGCTGCCGCTTGACAAAATGACCACCAGCCACACTTACACTTGTTGGATGGCGCACAGAGTTTTGAGGCTCTAACTCGAGTAGTAATAGCAGTATAAGAGCAGATACATGGAAGTTGCATTGACAGAGGAATGTTTAGATCTAAAGACGCGTACGCTTTGAATCGAAATAAAATCTGTTTGGAATTCCTGAAGCAAGAAGGAGCTTTTCTCTTCAACGTCTCTTATCATTTTCTCAATGGAACCATATTGAAGTTCTCCCGATAAGGAGAACTCATAGTATCCCTTTCTGAGTGTACCTCTATGCTTGAACGTACATGCACCTTGTCCACCGAGATATTGCCTTCCTCAGCATCATGTAAGCTTGTGAACGGGTGCGTTGAGTCTAACGACATAGATTCCCCGAGAGTTAATTGACCTTTTCTATTGCGGTTCTGTTTTCTTGGACCTGATCCAATTGTCCAGATCGCTGGTCTATCTGAGGTTGGTGACGATGCTTGGTTCTTTTTGCGCCTGGATATACACACCCATACGATGCGCAGGGTCGGAAGACAAGCTTTTGTCGAGTTTCATTAGCATATTCCATCTAGGATTGGAGAGATAGAAATTGAGAAGTCTATCAACCTAAGTGAAGCGGCATACCTGATACTATTGCAAAATTACTCTCCACCACTGCCCATATTCCTTGATCCACCCAATTCCAGCTGAAGTCCGAAACCGAATTCTGCTGCCAAACACTAATCAATCTCATAATTGATGCTATACAGACGCTGTACCAGATGGAAGTTAGGATAAATGTACATCAAACATAAGTTACATGATTATTTGAGAACTTACAAGCCTCCAAGTAGGAATGTGCCCATCAAAAGTCGTTTCTGAGACCAGGCAGTGTTCAATCGCAAAACATATGGGATTGGTAATAGCAGCAGAGCAACATCAGTAAGGATATTAGGAACTGAAATACCGATCAAGAACTTTTGGCTATTGACGTTGCAAGAAGCATGTATGTCTTTGTCCCAAAAGCCTTTTGGAGGCACGCAGGTGAAGATGGAAAGAAAAAGCTAAATGGGTTATATTAGAATCCTGACCGTTGACGGACGGACAGAACGCTTACAACTGCAATTCCCCAAGATGTGACAATCGCCGCTAGTATTGCTACTGGCCATTTGATGCTGGTGCTTCGAAAGACTCGCCAGTACAAGGCCAGGATAGAATATTTGACGAAGACGATGATGACAGTATATATCACTTCAGCCATGAAGAAACCCAAGAAGAAGTTATACTCCGCTTTAGGGCCAAATGCCTCCATATGTTTACCAAATCCATTTGGTATCCCTAGTGCTGAATGAGTAACAGTGATAGGAGTGAATGAATATAGAGAACTCAAACTTACACCAACAAAAATTAATCATCATCGCAACGCCGCCAACCTGGATAAGATTAATTCCGATTTCTTTTTCGAAAGTGAAAACGTACCAGTGCTATGCAAATAAAGAGATCATCCAACCACAAGCCAGCATCAGCAACTCGCCGCGACCAGATGCGAAGTCCTACGGCCACTACAGCTGCGAAAAATGTGATGATATCTGCTGCGTACAAATTGGCTTGCCTGCTGGCAGACAGATCAATTGAATTAGCCATAGCAGACGTAAATTTGCATCAAGAATAGAACAAAGTGAAGATAGGTATGAAGAAAGCTCCAGGTCAGCAATACGTGGGATACCGGTCCGGAGGTCAGTAGCAAGTATAATATAACATGGTAAAACTCTGATGTTACACATATGCCGCTTCCTTTCATGCAGTCATCTTCGGATACTTGATCTCATATTACATGGTTTTGGCTTATTGTAGAATCATACGCATGTATGCTCAAGGAATGGCCATCAGCTCGGAGTCAGCCGTATATTGGATTTGATGCTATGTTCAGGCGCTTCAAGCATCCATCATTGATTCGACAAACAAAAGTCATGGTTTGAAACTATACAATACAACAAAGTTCTAGAGGTCTTAAACAGATAGGATATCCAAATTCGAGAAGGCTAATCAATCATCTTGGTGAATCTCGCTAGATATCGGCATAGTGGAGAAATCGAACACGGCTTTGAGTACCTGGGTATTGTTATATGCCTATTAATCTATCTTTAGGGTTATTTCTTGCTTCTTGTTACAGGCCTCGGAATATCTCCATGGTAGAACAGGGGTAGTTGATAGGAGCAATGCATTAGGAGGAGACGCAAGCCCCGCACGGTGTAACGTTGGCGAGAGATTTTTTAATTAATACCCGCTGACTGCCGATCATTTCCACCCGTTTGGTTCTCAAACAAGTTAGACCCAACATTGCTGATGCATGCATCGTGATATTTACCCGCACATATATGGACTGATTTACTGGGAATTATTTCTACCTCAACAATTTTTGAATAACGTCTCTCAAATTATCTTGGATCTGGTATCGCAATATGAGTTCTCCTCGTCCAACTCTGGTATTCTTTGCGGGTGCGTTTGCTGATCCGTCTTGCTTCGATCGTGTTGTGCCTTTGTTTGAGAAGGCCGGATATCCATCTGTGTACGTTCGCGTTCCATCTTGCAATCCAGAGCCGTCCAATTTGGGCTCAATATCTTCTTCCAACGACGTTTCGGAGGCTCGCAAGAATGTTCTATTGCCTCTCATTGAGGAACAACACAAAGATGTAATTGTTATCACTCATTCTTATGGAGGAGTCGTCGGCGGAGCTGCTGCAGCTGGCTTGAGTAAAGCTGACCGTAGCTCTCGCGGCGAAGTTGGTGGTGTCTTGGGTCTGGTATACTGGGTCGGTAATATTGTTTCTGAAGGCGAAAGCTTATTTGAAGCTGTCGGTGGTGCATACCCTCCTTTTATCAAAGTTGGAACAGTGAGTCTGAACCCAAGTCAACCCAAATTTAGAACGTTGTCGAATGCTAATGAAAACTCTTGCTTTGCCGTAGCCATCTCCGGGTCTTGCAGTTATTGACCCTGTAATGCCAATCCTCTACGCTGATTGTGATACATCTTCAGCACCGACTCTCGAAGCTGCTATGATTCCTCATGCTTTAGCAGCCTTCGAAACCCCGGCACCGGCTCCAGCTTGGGCGGAGTCATCGTTTGATGGACGTCGTGTCTACATTCGTACTGCGGACGATCAATGCAATCCATTGTTTTTACAAGATATTTGGATCGAGAAGAGCAAAGTCTCGTGGGATATCGCAGATCTCAAGACATCTCATTGTCCATTTATCAGCTGTCCCGAGGAAATTGTTGAGAAAACCCTTACTTTCATCGAGAAATGGACTTAGTTTGAGAATCAGGAAAGAATGCAGCGTTTTATGCTAGACTAATGGGCTGTAATAAGTGATGCTCTATCGATTGTGAGGCAGTAGATCTTGATCAGGAGCTCATGCAAGGTGATCTATAATGTGGGAACACTCTAATGTATACTTGTCTATTTTGGTATATCATCATCGCTATCATAGGCCATATGACTTGGATTTGGGATGCAAACAAATTCGAACGCATAATCACTATACTACAGCGCCTCCAATCTAATTCAGACCAGGACCAATGAGGAGTTCTTAACTAGATCATCGTATAGTCCTAGTGTGCTTAACCACTACCTTTCTTTGACATAATACAGTCTAGATCTTATAATAGGCCAGGCAAGACAAATTGATGACATGATTCTCGGCGTCATCTTCGTTGATTGCCGGACCGATTTTGTTTTAGCGAATCTTCTCACTAAGATCAATTCGAACGTAATCTGTGTCAGAACCTAATAACTTCTCATTCATCGTATTGAGAAATTCGAAATTCGAAATGTGCTGAAATCCTAAGATTCTTTCGGAAAACTGATACCCCATTTCAAAGCTCTACTTTATCTTTGATTTCCAGAAAATCATGTCGTCCTTCCAAAATCCTGTAAAAACTTTGACCTAGCCGCTTACTCAGCCCGGCATTCATTCAGAGCGACGCCGAGTAGACAAGAGGAGCCCAAGACAATGCAACGTCCCAGAGTGGTCGACAACATTCATTGCGGGAACATGATCTACTCTAGTGCCCGCATCCATTCCGCTGGGGTAATACCCATCCTTTCGTATTATTTAAACGGAAATTTCATCGTAACTCTCGAGATTTGAGACGTTATCCTCAAAGCGCAATCTCATGCATCCATTTGATTATCTAAAAGAAGACGAGTAACGCGAAGATTCGTTTTTCTTTTTTCAAGATTTGGACACTAGAGAGAGGCACATCCACGATTATGTTTTGCATATCGGGGATGTTTTCCATGCCAGGGCTTTGAGGCGTTAACTGTGCCCCAGGCTGGACTTGAACTAGCATGCTAGGGAGATAAACAATATGTGAAGATGACACTTCAACTTGTTTGCGTAACCGTTTTTGATGGGGTTTCAACCAATTGTTGCTCCTCCTAGCCACTATCTGACGTGGGAATAGGAATAAGATTTGATCAATATCCATCTACGTAATCCATTCAAGCAAATCAAAGGGGAAATCAGTATACGAACATCGCACTGCAGAACTATTGTAGACCGGGTAGTCCCTTTAATTGATCTCCGGATATTTCTGGGTTCAAGGGAACGACCAAGCTTACCGGAACCTCACCAATAATGATCAAATCAATTATACGATGAGTAATAAATGCCGTTTCTCACTGTCCAGCTTATGCTCATGTGTTACATTCTAGGTTCGGCATTGAGTCAATAGTATGTCACTATAGCTCTTTTGCCGCAACGGTACATTTTTTTAATGCAGAGATTGTATCGTCGGCTGTGTTTATCCCATATGTTTGAGATAGGGGCTGTGGGATTCCAGGCGTACAATGGCATCAATGAGGTTGGCAAAGTCCTACTGGCAGGATCTTGCAGAACAGAAAGTTTCACAAAAGAGACAAAAGAGGCCATGCTATATTACTAAGGCTGATAGAGTAGTATTGAATACCTTGGAAGTCGTAATGGGACAATTATACCAATCATACATGAAAGCTAGGTTGCAATTACTTGTTATCTTGTTCGTTGTTCTCCTTTTCTATTGGTGCTTTGTCTAGGATTGCCATTACATGGCCAATATCTTGGAGATCCAAGTCTTTCAAGTGAAAGACGTCGAATCTTTTGTCTGCTTCTATTTATGACTCTACATACGAAAATAAGAATGCTTATCATTAACCATGAAGCACAACAGCTGAGGATCAAGTGAGGGCTCAGTGTGCGAACTTTTGCAACCTAATGTCATCTCCATTTTAGAACGATTGATTAGTATCAATTGGACAGAAGACACTACTAAACGCGGACGATGCGCATTTGACATAAGAATAGAATTCAGCACTTCGCCACACATGCTTTCAGGCATTTCCAGTTGCAAGGAGTAAGCACTGCTTATAAAGAAGGCTCCAGACCTCAGAATTCTCTCCATTCATCAGTATTTCTACGCACTTCTTCTTCCTGTCTCCTGAAAACTCTTCAAGAATTCTTCAATTAAATAGCAATGGCTCCCTTTATGGCTTCAAGCCCACAGTCGGTCGATACTTATGAGTCTATTCCCAGGGGTGTTTATGCCCTGAAGCGCGATTTTAGCGCGAGTACTAGGTAAACACTTGCATTCCATTCATGCTTTCATTTGCTAACAAGAATTGCAACAATAGGCTTACCGCCCAGCACTACTTGTGGAAAGATGCCCTTAAATTCAACATTCACCCAGACATACCTACAGATAACAGCCAGATAAGAATTGCAGATGTTGCCACAGGGAACGGGTTTGTCGAGGCACTAGTTCCCTTCCTAGTCAATCGCTGATATATGATTCTAGGATCTGGCTTTTGGATGTGGCACGCGAAGTTTCTCCGTCGGCAAGGCTAGACGGCTTCGATATCAGTCTTGATCAATGTCCTCCCTCCCCATGGCTACCGGCCAACACCCATCTTCACACCTGGGACGTCTATAATGAGCCACCAAAACAATTCCAGGAGACGTTTGATATTGTTCATGTGAGGTTGATTACAGTTGCCATCAACAACAATGATCCACGACCTGTCTTGGCTAATCTGCGGAAATTGCTTAGTAAGTTGATCGTACGGTCAAGTCCATCGTGTTCATAGAACTGACATATTAAAATCCAGAGCCTGGTGGTTTCCTTCAATGGGATGAGGCTGATAGCGTTGATTGGACCGTCAAAACTATTGACTCATCTGTGGCCACAGACACCGTAAAGCGCTTATTTCAACAGCTGTGTGGATCTCACGAGTGAGTGGAGACTTGACAGAATCTAATCCAGATTTGCTAACGAACCCAGCTGGAAGCGCTATATGGTAGACATACTCAATGAAGACGGATTTGAGGATGTCCGACTCCATAAAGTGGAATATGACCTGACTATGGCAAGGTATTGGAATGACGTGTAAGATAACATACAATAGCACTTTCGAGCGTATACAGCTTGCTGACACTTTATAGTTATATGAGCACCTGGGATGAGTTCGCAAAGATGATTGTACGGAAGCCTGAAGAATCACTGCAACTCAGCCGGGAAGCCATGGATCAAGTGCGTGATGGTTGTGCTATATCTTGCCCTAAGCTTGTCTGGATTGCCCAGAAGGCTTGGTAGTTGACAAATTTCTTTCTAGGAATGGTAGATTGCGATCAGTTTTCAGAATCCTATTTCAATGCAAACATAAACACTCTGACTTCTCTCGTAAATGCCAGCCATGAGGTGAAATAAGATACGCCGGCGAGGTTAATACCTAGTCGTTACCATTTACATAATAAGCGCCTATAAATCTATCAAAAACTCAACCAACATGCAACATCTACTCTAATCAATCACTGAATGTGCTAATCACCTTCAGTGTTTCCCATAATCCCCCCACCTACTCTTCAAGTCATCATATTCCTCCTCATCCTCCACCCCCAATCTTTTATTAACCATTCTCTCTACTCTCCTAATCAATCTATCCTCCTCCGCCTCCGTTCCATCCCAAGCTCCTTGTCCCATTACCCCAGGATCTTTCACACTAAAAAGGTCTTCAGGCTTATCCTCGACCACTTTATGAAATCCTGTATATATCGCTTTTGTGAATTTCTCAGCATCAGCTTTTCCACGTTCATCATCATCTCGAGTTCGGACTATGCGACGTTTGCGATCGCGAGAAACCTGATTTAGACGTGCATAAGCCCAGTCATCAGGTGAATCGATATAAAATCCTTTGGGAAGCCAGACTCGGAGCCAGTTCACAAAGGTGACGAAAGCGGAGTCTTTAGTACTTGTCTTGCAATCATCGGGGATTTCCTAAGGGTGGATTGTAAGATTTCTGTTCTAGTGGAAATGGAACGATGGGAAAGACTTACGATTGATTCGACTTTGCTGAGCTCAAAGCCGAGAATCGTGTATACGCTCCACTACACAGTTGTTAGTCCTGCTTCGAAGAGATTCATTTACATAAAGAAAGGTACCAACCAAAGCCGCATGTCGATAAATCATATCAATAGCTTGACGAGGAGGCCTATGGATCATACCAATAAGTCCGTGCGACTTTGCAGTTCTGAAGAGAATACCACTTCTATTGTGGGCTCTGCCATTTTGGTCGAACCACATAGCTGGACAATTGACTGTTCCATCTTTGAGTCTGATACCTGCCTCTCTGTCATAGGCAACAAGTGCTAGTCGCTCATCGTGATCCTTCTTTTCGTCAAGTCGATAGAAGTGCAGTTCGATTAGGTGTGGAAGTTCGTGGACGTGGGCTGACATTTTGGGGATTAACTATTTGGCGATAATTGTGCTTTGAAAGCAAATAGAACTTCTGCGAGAAGAAACCTCCACATAGATAGATGGAGATTTGGGGTCGTGTTGACGTGGTGGCGCAGAATGCAGGCTTCTTTGTAGGCTTTCAGGGTCTGTTATAAGGTCTTGGGAATTTTCCTAAGTATCTTGTTGGGCAGCAAGCTTCCTGCTGATTGACAAGGTATTGCAACTCTAATTGCAAAAGCCATGAGATTTCATTCGTTAGATTGATTGATTTCTGGCCGTGGATGATAAAAAGTCCCTGCAAACATGATAACCATGACAGTCCAGACACAATAGCGAGGATGAGGTCCCTATAGGCGAGTCATCGAGGGTCGCGATCAATATAACCCGACTTATCTTGCAGAAGAATTATCGTGAGAATGAATCACCATGAACCTAGACCTTGATTCAATGACTTGTCTATATGAGCGCCAGAATCTGTGCTAATATGACAAGTCATTTGTGTTCGTCGATGGCCCAGAACTAGGTCATTTCCACAAATTTGTGATCGTTCCGACCAAACATGCCTATCTAGACAGTGTATTGAATGAAGACCCCTTTAATCTTGTTCCATTATTGAAGTTTCTGTTATCAGTAACTCAATATATTTAACGGGGAATCTTTGGAATCCATTTTGAGAATTTTGCAAGGTCAGTTCAATATTTGCACTGGGAGCTCTCCAAGCTCACTGAGACTGGGACTCCCTTGTGCAAATAGATCTAGAATTGAGTTTGAGCACGACAGTATTCGAGTAAAGGTTCTTGGCCAGTAGAAGAGAATTGGACTACGCAATCCAAGGCGGTTTTCGAGGCCCAACGGTCTTCCAGTGATCCTGGACTTCCAACAATGATAGTCCAGATTTCGTAGAATTTTGCCTCCACCAAACTCACAATTTTATTGATTTACTTGGCATTTCTTCTGTAGTCTGAAAAAGGTATCGTAGAAATTCCAATTGTTAAGAAGTGAAGATCAAGCCACAATTAGAGAGATAAAACTATTTTCGAGTGGCAAGGCGGTCACACATAAGGACACCAACGATAACAGTAAGAGACCGGAAAGAGACCAGCTGACTATACCAATCAACATGTTTATCTTGACTAACACAGACTCCATAGTTGCAATTTTGATATCATCCTAAGTTCTGGTGTGGCAAACAAATACACATCCGAGTTCTTCTTAGCCAAGCTACTGGAACCGAACTATAGGGCTGATGCAGTACAACTCGGCACGACAATGGTCGCATGTTAAAGTCGTGATCTCTACATTTGAGTGAGACCGGAGAATTTTGATATTTTGGTACAGATCTCCATTGATTTTTCTTGTAAGGCTGAGGCTTGATTGATTGAACAATGTGTTGAGATGGCACCACTCCACGTGGAAATTTGGTACTATCATTTAAAAGCTCCGGTTTTGTGTAGAGCTCAGAAATTGACTTGTTGGTTTTAGATTCAATCGTTGTATCATAATCTCAAATCATTGATCAAGATCGGGTTCGATGATCAGTTGTGTGTGAGAGAAATGTTGTTTGTCGTGAATTTGTGAGAGCAAATTGGCGACAGAAATACTGTACTTGAATTTCCGGTGGTGCATTAGGCCTTCGTATCCATTTTACCTATCGCTAATTGTACCCTACGCCTTGAGCCGAGGATGAGCCGTGAGATAGAGCCAAGTGCCAGTGAGGCTCGCTTCATGGACCGTTTCATATAACCAGCGAATACGTTCCCGACAGGAAGCCGTCTCAACCGATGATCGGGACTTTGCCCGAGAAACGCTGTGACCACACCCACTTCGATTATTATTATTCTCCTTGTTAGATGTAACCAAACATAGTCGCAGAGCCACATTAGAAAATCGAGAAATCTTTCCCAACATACCTAGGAGATATTCCCGATGCGCAATACCGAGGTGGGATTATGTTGTGGTAAGGAAAATTCATTATCTTTGGAGACAACACACTGCCTATCATATCGTTAGCTCGTACTAGAAGGGCACAAGGCTTTGCTCAAAAAATGAGCAGAGCCACCTGCAAGTGACTTTTTGGATCTCTCATATGAGGCCAAGACATTGCGCTGCCGGGAATCCATAATACCTAACCGGAATCACGAAAAATGTGAAATATCTAAACTCTTCAGATGCTGTCCCACAGTAGTATAGAATTATCGCGATCATACATGACACCGATCTCTGCCAAGCGTTGTCGTGTTGTGCCTACCTATCTCCATTAGATTACAGGACCGATTAAAGGCGGGTTAGAACGATGAGATGCGATTTATTTGAAATATGACAGTACCCAAAAAATCTGTCAATATTGCACGATCTTGCAATGCTCAGAGCATCCCCTGAGATGTTGCGAGCTTCACAGCTTCTGCATTTATGATTAATGGAAGATAAAAATCTATTTGTGGTAAACGAACGTTTCTGAAATTTCGTGGACAAGGTTGATTCTGGGGCATCGGTATCTTAAGACTGATACATTTGATGAACTCTTCCAATTATTTTTGTAACAACCAAAGTTCAAACACTAGATACTTAATTATAGTAGTTCAGTTTATTTACTTAAATTTTGAATTTTCAACTTCTAACTGTGAATGATCATTAGTGATAACTACCATCTATTTTCCTGACTATAATACTACTAGGTCTAAGATTCTAGTAATAGATCTCCTATTCGCCAAGAAGAATGATTAAAATAATTGGGTTGAACGTGGTCAGTAGTCCAAGGCGTTATGTCCTATTTAGGCTTAGCCTCGCTACGAAGAGATCTACTCTTCTATCATACTTCGTGCTCTCATTTATTTCTTTTCGCTTGCAACGGTGAATTCTCTCAACCGATTGTTACCCCTCGGCTAGTGGTTCGACCCGATGATTATCTCGCCGAGTGCATACGGGTTCGTTCCGTTCCGAGTGTAGTTCGGCAGGTAGAGCAGCCACCCGTTATTATCCTAGTCCAAGCTTACCAAGTGAACGGCTTGGATATGAGTACTTGCATCTCCTAACGCCTCGATCTTAGGTGTACCTGATCGTGCATCTGCGAGTAATGCAAGTTTCTAGACTGTTGGCACACCTGTCACTTCTTGATATTTCCCTTTCAGGTGAGTCTTCGTTTGAATGATCTCTTTTAATACTGATAATACCTAGAGGGTACCTTATATTTGAGTATAACTCTAATAGTGCTAGTGTAATATTGTACGAAATATTTCTACTGACCTTCTTGTCGCAGATACTTCATTGATATACCAGTATATTGAGTCATCATTTTTATTTTTAATACTACTAATTTTTACGTGTTGATTATATACCCTTGACTTTTGGCAAAGTACCTTGAAAACTTACGTATCTGCGACCAAAAACAATAGTATTGTTGGACGAGTGTACAACAATAGATATATACAAAGAGAAAAGAGCAGTCTGGATGAGCTTGGAATGGTCATTTTTTGGTGTGGGACATACCCTTCGATATTGTGTGATGTGATCTAACACCACAATTCGGCAATAGGCATGGTGCATGATGCATGATGCATTAATTTCGTGGATCGGGTTCATTGTGAGAAACAGCCTCATCATCAGAGCGCAACAGTCTCAGTGACATGGAATCTGCTATCTATAGCTTGGTGGCTTGCACAAATTTCAGTTCATTACATGAGGTCTCTTTTCTTTAAGTATGGCTCTACATCAACTAAACCTATCCCTCCAGGCTTAAACCCCTTTTGTTACCATCGAACCACGATACTTTTGCAAACTGCGCGATCGAAACCCCCACAAGCACTATTGTCATGTCTAACTTGAGTCAATGCTCCAATCTGACGGTCCAAGGCTCCGAGGTGGCAGGGTCAGTATTTTTTCTCTTTGGACCCGTTCCCCTTTCATAGGTGATACATCGCACTTGGGAATCACGTCTCCCAAGCCTTCACTCGAGGAGTTTCAAGCTTCGATAAAGACTTATTCTCTTCTACTACTTCGATGTCTTGCTCTGTTCCTTGCTGGATACTAGCTATGGTCAAGTCTTTCCCTTCTTGTTTTCATCGCTTGGTCCATCGCTTTAGAGCTCAAAACAGTCAGCTCTGTCAACTATGCACTTAATATCGCCATCAATCTTCCTGTCCCTCTTTATATGTTGATCGTTTCCTTGATCTTTTCTCTCAGTCTCAAAGTACAAAGCAGCAAGTCTAACACTCTTGTATATAACTAGAACGAATGAGAATTCTACTTCACCGAACTGTTCCAGTTCCATCCCCGCCTCTACCGAAACTACCAATTCCTCATCACTCTATGCTTACCGCATGGATCGCTACCTTGCTGGTTCAGATCATTCTGTTCCTTACACCTCGCCTTCTATTATCGGCGACAAGTTGTCTAGTGCAAGACAGACCGAGCTTCGCAAGGAAGCTATTGCAGCGGACCTCAAAAGATGTATTACTGAGTTTCGTGACTAGCTATGACATATGGAAGGAATTTGGCTTCATAGTAAGCTATTTTTCAGGAAGCTTGCTTTGCGGGAGGGATCAGGATGGGCAAATTGATGGCAGTATCGAGTAAGCATAAAGGTTGAACTCGATGTATGGCTATGGAAATGAGCTTTCTGGACTGGTTATGGATTAAAAATTGTTCCTATAGTTCGGGCCACTGATTTTGAGGCAGAAATTAGTTCTTTGGGCAATCCAGACACTAGTTTCTTTTGGGAATTGGTTCAGCTTACCGAGTGTCTGAACGTTAATTCTCCGACACACTTGTAGCTCTATATGCCAGATGTATCTCCGTGATCTCTTCCTGATCCCAATTCGAGATCCATGGATGCGCTATTATTTCCTTGTTGACAATTGAGTTCAATCCGTCGTCGTATCGCAGCTCATTCAGTTCATTTTTGGCGGGATCCCAATGTGTTTTTCTCTTTGATCCTTGATCCATCAATTAGTGGTCCCAATGGAAGTAGCCTTGGTATCATGCGCGCAAAATAAATGCTCAAAAGGCCTGAAGTTAGTTAAGATTCTTTGTTGATTAGAATATCTTTGAGCCTAAGGCGCATTTTAAAGTATTCATAAGCGTCGCCGCCAGCGGATTACCTTTTCATTCGATTATAAAAAACTTTTTATGCCGGGAGAGTCTTATCCTGTCGTCTATCAATGAAGGAAATGCTGTTTATGTTAGAAATATTGACAGGTATGGCTGACGATAAGATGTGGAGATAACGTGTTTCGATAGCTGAGGTTACATCGGCAGCTTATATGAATGAGAGGAAAAAATTCTAGAATGATTTTCAGTCGAAGCTTTGAGTGCAATCAATTGATCTATGTTTCTATGATTTGTCGCGTGAATGAATCAATTTTCTATGATCCACGAAATCTGATTCTATCTACACGAGCTTCAAAAACATGAATAACACGGAATTCTTTCATCATTAAAGTTTCTGAATCTTTAGCCCCAGTCAAAGTTAAAAAGAAAAGAAAAGAATATAAATAAAATATCATAATATCTTCGAACTTTCTACTCATAGATATGTAACGGGTAATTTTGATGTGGGTATATTCGAGCAGTAAAAGTAATGGTGACTGCCTCCGTCTTTGTGCTAGAATAGTATCAAAGTTTGATGAAACGGTAATGGAAAAACATTCGGAAGTCTTTATCCGCGCGTGTTGAGTTAGACAGGTGTGAGCTAGAGAGAACCTCAACAGAAAACTGTGGCTTGAAAAGTCAGCTCTGATCGTTCAAACTTCTGACTGCCAGCTAATAATGCGCCGAATTGGAAAGGCAACCAGCGTAAACTCCTCGGCGTATCTAGAGCACGGGACTGAGTAAATCTCTTCAGATAAAACTGCACCAATCTTTAAAAACCGTGCATGATAATTCATGGTATCTCCCCAGATGAGAGAATCAAATCAAAATCGGTCAACTTTCCATTCCTGACTTGCCAAACAATCAACTAGACTTTTTGAGAATTTTGCTGTAACATATTCCCCCAATAAGGATAAATTATATAACAATTATGTCAAATTTCTTTGAATGTAAACACGAGAACATATTTGCTCTGGAAAAAAGTTATTATTGAAAATGATACCTCAAGCGAAGCACAATCGGGTAGTGTGAAGTTCATAATGAGATTTCGCGGATATAGAATTCATGATACAGGAGACCAAATATCGAGTTATTATATTCTAATTTTATATCAAAAAGTAGCAAAGAAACTAAATTGCGCAATAAGTAGAAGAAAACGTTACCTTGTATCATAATAGAAGTATCGCCCGAGTTTCGAGAATCCGAAGATTTCTTGAGGCTTATTTTTTCAATTATCCTTGGCATGGCTTGATAGAAGACACGGCCAAGAACACACGGCCAAGTGAGCCTTAAACTTGTTTTGGTTTTTAGGGGAGCATTCTTACTGAACACCCTTGTTCGTTAGAAGATTCGCATTGCCTTATTTTGTCAGGCGCACTTTTATTAACAAAAGTAGACCATATAACAGTCAGGTAGACTCACTCATTCGAAAAGATGTATAAGAACTATCATAATCCCAAGTTCGTTTTCCAAATGCAATATCTCATCTTTAACTTGATTATCTTTTCTCGAACTTTGCTTTTGAGGATTAGTGATTCCAAGAAAGTCACGTGAATTGGCTCGTTGATACTCGTACCCTCTTTCACATTACGAATTCCACCTCATTTCACATTATGCCTGGCCAAATTTCCGAAATTGTTTCGAGAGGCTCTATAGTCCCTTGGTAAGTTAAAAATTTACGAAATAATTCTTTTATCTTTTATATGTTGGTCGACTCCGAGGAAATCGTTCTTTCTCCTTCGAGGCTCTTTTTAACGATCTTGATTTTTCACTCTTCGGGTCCATTCAGATTGCCATACCATTCCTAGCCAGACCTATTCATATTCCTAATTCATATCCCTTTGTCAGTCTAACTTATCCTTTCTTTTCCGTTATATTTCAGTGGTTTCCTTAGTTCAATTATCGTTGTACATTTACCTCTTTCCTTCAAAGACTTACTTCTCATATTCACCCTCTCGTGTTGCCTCTTATCCAATGATATCGCCTGAGCTCAATGCTATATCTTATGGATCATGATTCTACCTATATCAATCCACTCTAAAGTATGCTAACAGCCATACCTCATGTCTAGCCCAAAGGATATCTCATCTCTCCAAACTTCTTCCTCTGCCAAGTCCACGGAATCCCGAAGGATGGCGGCCTCTCGAATTCATTGTTACCTTCAAGGCCCATATACCTCTGTCCCATACGCAACAATTGTCAAGAATCCTCAAGCTAGTGTTCATAAACAGCTCAACAGAGTGGCAGCCGCCGGATATAGAATGGGTACCATGCTGGAGGAATTCGATAAGGCTTTTGATGGCAATACCAGTGGGGGTAACAATGATTCTAATGATCGGAGCAATACTGGCTCTTGAATTTATTGCTTGGACGATGCATTACCCCAGGGATAGCATGCGGAGAAGGGCAGTTAAATTAAAAGTTTATGGTTGGGCTCGGACGGAGTAAGGAGATCACTTGTCGATTCCATAAAAGCCTAGTGCTATTGTGTCAAAATTCCGAAACATTTCTTGGAGTGTGGAGGGGTATAAGTTTATTGAGTTGTTTGCTTTTGAGTGGAAAATGTCTTGTTAGGAAAGAATACGAAGCTTCCCCTTTAAAAACTCGCTTAACCTTTTGTGGGACGTCTACTCTTGAACTATCTCCATACTGTGGACTCGCTCAGTATCGTATAGCAATTATGAAATAGTGATAGCCATATCAAGTTAAGCCAAAGAATCATAATACCTAACGTAGCATCCTTACGCAATCGTGTATGTAAGCTGCAGCTGCAGCTACAGGCATCAAAATGAAAAGCGGGGTTGGATCACGTGAATACTTCAATGTTGAAGATACGCTCGTACGTAAATGAATCGAGATCAAAAAATACAAGCGAAGGACAACAGTTATGATACTTACCGTCCTGCAGGGAATCTGAAGCTGAACCTTTTGGATATACACACAAGCCAAATTCATATGTCAATCCCAGTATCATTGGATCCGCTTGTTATATCGTGAGAGGAGTGATAACATACAGTGTTATGTACTCTTAAACACCGAAATGCTTAATCCAGCTGATTTCGGATTTAATCCTAATATTTTATTGGAGCTGGGTAGTCCTGTTCATGCCGGACTTAGTTCTTGTGTGTCTACTGCGCCAGTGCTTCGCTCAATCATCTTCAAGATCGAAATCTCGAATTCTAATTTGTAGCGACAGGATAAGTTACACTGCTGACGGAAAAAAAGGTGGCGGATCAATATTCCAAGCTGTGCGACAGGCAGTTTACATTCGCCTGTTTCTTAGGAGTCAAAGAAATGAACACATCTTCTGGGATTCAAATGAAGACAAGAGTAGATCACGTAAGAAATAGATCTGATGGCCGCTATATGCTTGGTAGTACCCTACCAAATCTGTGGCGCCCCATTTGTTTCATCGACGCTTTGGCAAAAAATAAAGTTTTCTTGCACTGCCTCAATGAATAAGATTATAATGGTACAGAGCCTTATCAAAAATTACAATTGCATGACGCGAGACCTTAATCCCAGTCTCCACCTGCATATCCGTTCTCCTTAAATGCTTCTGGACCTATCAATTTCACCATGTTACATTTAGCCGAATGGAGGGTCGCCTAGAATTTGGTTTTTTAGATGCTACATACATGCGCACTCTCTCGTGGATCTTTTTTGTTCTATCAATGCACTCTTTCGTGAGCTTTTTTTGTTCTATCAACCCAATATAGCATTATGATCATAGTCAGAAAGGGAAATGTCGGTTCTTGGTACTTGTTAGACAACGAGTCTCACTGGACTGGAATTGTACATATAAACAATTCTTCCCACTTACAAGATGATGTTTCCTTCTCCCATTAATCTATTATCACTCTTATATCACGTGCAATATATAAAGCTACACAAACCACGTGCGCATACATTACAAGATCATCATGTCGAACTTCATTGAGAGCTCTACTGCAGCCGCACGAGGATCCGTGGCATCCGAGTGAGTCCATGTTCTTGTCGTGTTGGAATCCATCCCCGAAATAGTCTCAAGAACTTGCTTGTCGTTCAAGTTTGGCTGAATGAATGTTCACTTGTATTCTCCTACAATTCATCACAAACACTTGAACTTAATTGAGTTTTTGTGCAGTGATTTTTTGTTAAATCATCATTCTTGCCTCATGATCTAATAAAGCTTTCTATTTAGTATCAATGACATTTTCAACACAACCCGTATCGAGGACACTTACCTCTCCGCTAATCGCATTAGTTCCTATCTCGCAGATCCCGATCTCCCGGTTTCTCACACAACATTCAATCAAAAACATGTTGGTGACAAGACTGTTGACGTTGCAGTGTCTCGGATGAGAAACAAATTGCAAGAATTCGACGCAGCCTTCTACCACAACGGCGGTAATAACGGTGGTGCTTAGAGGTCACGAATACAACCCCCTTTGGGATTCCTCAGTTGTGATATAAAGGAGATATTTAGTGAGGGATGTTGAGTTTACGAGGGAGAAGACAAGGAATTTCAAGATGATCTTGGGAGGAAGTAAATTTACTTTGGTCGTTCGACACGAAAAAAGCAATTAGATATTATCAATCTTTGACGGTCCTGTGTCATAATTTTGCATGGAGATTTCAATTGCAATGATATGCTGAGAGAATCAAGACAGAAGTCCTTGAAATTAGGATCATTCTGTACACGACTCTTGGAGGTTAGAAAATAAATAATAATAATGATATTATAATAATAGTGGAAAACTTAGTCAGTTTTAGCTATAAGGGATAAATCGAATATATATGT
>PQXN01000238.1:0-57725 GCA_004786275.1 Botryotinia convoluta
AAAAATATATAAAAATATATAAAAATATATAAAAAAAGAAGGAGTAGAAAATATTACATTATAATATTTTTTTTCAAAGAAAGCTATTAATCTGAAAGCAGAAAATACATTCATTATACTAATCTTGCACCTTAATAAACCACTTAATTATACCCTAACAACAAGAAAGCACTTGAGATCAAATTCTATATTATAGCTTGAAAGCGATTGTATGCTTTACTTTAATAATCCTTTTATTGTAAAAGATTATGAATCTAAGCTATAATCTATTTGAGTGTTAATTTAGAGTCTAAAGTTGAATAAAGTTGGAGAAATAATGAAATACAAATTAGTATAAGGAAATGATTTATATATCTCTTTTGATTCTCTCCAAATACTATTATCGAAATGCTCTTTCCATTCATTAGATATTTCGAAGCCTATTTCCCCCTCCAATTGCCTTACAACCTTTTTATCACAATCGTCAACATTCATTTCTATATCCATATCACTATTGTCTTCTACTTCTTCTTCTTCTTTTTTTCTATTACATTCATCTATTTCCGATTCCCATTTATCATTTTCGCTATCAATAATAATATCAAAATCGAAAAGATCATTATTATTCTCCTCCTCACTCATTTCAGATTAGAAATCAATATCACTACCAATCTCAATCAAAGGATTAAATAATCTAGCCCCATATATAATAATCTAATTCGCTCTCAAATCAACTCTAAGAAAAATGAAGGTTAGTAAATACATTAATTATTTTTTAGTTAATAATGCGATTTAGATTAAATGCCTTACTTTTCAATCTTTATTGAATTCATAATTTCATTTCTCTTTTCCTCCTCTATTCTTTTACGATTTTCTTTACTTGTGTTTTGATATAATGCTATCTTTTTTAGCTTTTTGATATAATAAATGGCTTTGACTCTTATATTTTCTTTTGCTTTAAATATAGTATATATATCTGAAGATAGATTTTGAATCCTTTTTTGTTTTTCTTATTTATAAACAGTATGTACATTCAATGTGTATTCATTTTTATTCTTGCAACGCTTTCCAGGCATACCGCTTCTAATAGTTTTTGTGAATAGTAATATCTTTCATTAACCTTTTGAATTTAATATTGAAAATGAAAGCGATATTATAGAGTGGAGTGGGATTTCTCTATAAGAGAGTATTGAAAAGAGTAGTTAAAAGAACTACTTTCAATCAAATCTAGAGGAGGCTGGGTATAGACAATATAGTATATCACATAACCATATTTGCTTCTTTCGCTATACAAATGGAAATCTGGAAACTCTAATATAAATGCTTCTTTTTCTTTACTAAATCTAAGCCTATACTATAAAGAGATATTGAATTATAGGTCTCGAAGTTTTATACAAAGCGTATCATCTTTTTTGGGCAATGTAAGGGATATTATTATACCAACACAAAGATAGCATTTATATGAGCTTGCTAGAATAAAAAGGGAAAAGAACATTAAGCGATCCAGGAATATACCTAATCAAGGAGATTCACAAGAATCTGAAAATGGTCCTACTCATACACTAGATCTTTCTCCCCCTCGCTCCCCCCCTTGCTCTCCAACTCACTCTCCCTCTTGCTCTCCAACTCGCTCCCCCCCTCACTCTCCAACTCACTCCCCACATAACTCTCCAACTCACTCACCCCCTCACTCTCCAACTCACTCTCCACCTCACTCTCCCACTCACTCTCCTTCACCTCAACATCAATCCAATAGTCCCATATACAATACAAGAGCTTAAACTAGTAATAAAACCATCAAATCTAGTCGAACAAAAAAGTCTGTCCTTAACCGAAAGCCTAAACCAAAGAAAAACATCAAACGAGCTAAGATACTCATATTTAGGTACAAATCGAGAAGAATTCTACCAAATGAAAAAAGAATTTGTGATTTAAGTAAGTCTACTTATAAGATTGAATATTGAATAATTATATTGACTCTATTTAGGGCTTTTATTGAGGGAAATAAAGTTTTATATAAACATTTGAGCAAATCTCATACTCTATATACTGTTTACAAGACTTGTACAACAAATAGTATATTCGATTTAATATAGTATTCGATTTCAAGTATCGATAATCAAAACACTATAAGAGGCTGCGAAGATAATATTGATAATGCACTTTGATAGTAAACTTTCAATAAACTTGTTTTAATATATTTATTAACTTAAGATAGTTCTACAGGATATAGCTTGCTATATATATCAAACTATTATTATAGGGAGGGATACAGAATTGTTATAGCAAATATTAAAAAAGGCTATAAGCATTAACGATATTGATCTTACACCAACATTAAAAGGTTTTAGTAGCTATAAAACCTAAATCTTCAACCTCTTTTCTTTCTTGCTTTTCTTATATTTTTATATGTTTTTATATGTTTTTATATGTTTTTATATATTTTAAAGTTTTTTTAATACTTATTTTTAGGAATAAGATCGCATTAGGTGCAATCAAGAATGTCATTATATATTATTAATATAACTGGAATCAACATTGGTAGGAATGAGATAACGAAAGTGGGTAAAAAGGGTAAAGAGAATAAAAAAGTGGTAATTGTGAATCATATATTTATAAAGATTAGATACCCCCTTAATGACAGTTTAGTATTACTATTATTATCAATTCATTCTAATATCATTAAACAAAATTATATTCAATATGCCACGCTTTTCTATAACCTTAGTAAAGTATAGAAGAGCTCTTCCTCAAACATCAATTCAAAGGAGACAGTTTAGATAGCAAAGTTTTTTTACAAGTATTGATAGATCACCTATCACCTTGATATCAAGTATAATAGTATTTGGATATAGAAAAAGAATGATAATGGATTTTAAAGCGATTTTTGATACAATAGAGGGATATCTCGCTTAGCGATTCAAAGATAGTTATGATTCTAATATGTTTATATACTTCTGAATTTATATACAAAATCAATTAAAGTGTGTACAAGAGCAAGACGATTCTTGCAATTGGAAAGCCTTATCACTTATTCTTCAATAATATATTCAAGAAGATACTATAAATGAATTCCCCAATTTAGAAGACTTCGAGAACTTATGGCTTGTAGATACTGTTTGTATTGTTATCATACAAAATAGATAAAGCAATAAGAAGAGACTTGCAATAATGAAAGCAAAAAAACAACGAATTCAAAGCTCTTTAGGATTATCAAGAAGTGAGTCTTATAATAAAAAGAATAAGTTTGTATTGAATCTAATACAATTTAGGAGTGCCTAAACAAAATAGAGGCTTAATTCCTGGTTTCAGATAGCAAGATTGAGGGGGATAAAGAAGACGATCAATATCTCCTATGGTGGATGTATTACCTCTTTTGAATACTGAGAATACAAGTATAGAAGTATTACAAACTGAATTCAATTACAATCTTGAGAGGAGTAGTCTTGATATCGAAGATCTATTGGATATCGAGGGGGAAGATAATATTAATAAGGAGCCTCTTGAAAATGGAGGGAAATGTATACAAAAGGGATATCAAAATTTATGCTTGAAAAGAGTAGATAGAGGTTGGAGAATGATGTGCTTTTATTGCTGTGATTCTATTGATAAAAGCTATAATGCATTAGAGATTACTCTACCTAGAGTGCTAAATCGAAATAGTTGAAGTAGAGGTTCGACTCAAAAAGGTAAAAAGAATCAAGAAGATACTCTTGCAATTGCAGATATAAGGAAAAGGAGAAGTAATCGGATTGGAATACGGGAGAGAAATCGTGTAGATATACAATCTAGAAACTCGATCATAGAGGTATTGCAATCCTAAAGGTAAAAGAGGAATATATATTAGAATCTGTTCTTAAATAGTTTTGGAAAGAGGTAATCCAATCAATAATATTTGATCAAATATATTCAGATCAAAATATACCCTGACAACTAGATTTTATATGTTTTTTTATATATAATCTTGTAATTCATATAAATTATTAGTTTATTAAAAGAATATTTTCAACTTTTATATAAATTGTAATACAAAATATGATAATCAATTTCTATATAAATATATATTTCGAATATAATAATAAAAGAATGATCTTAGAATTTCAATATAGAAAGAGATAATATATTCAAGCGAAAACAATGAAGTTTTTTAAAAATAAAATACTCTTGTCAAATATGAAGATAAGATTAATCAGATTAATATTGTAACAACGATTTATTCAATATATTATGAAAGTATTAAATATTCTCTTACAGTAACAAAGTGGACGCTTTGTCAAGTACGGAATCTGCCACCACAGGGTGGGTATTTACGTTTATATTGCAAGGCATGCGATATCTAGCATAAGGTACCCTAATAGTATATTCCGAAGCCACTTTAGATTGAAGAATATGTTAATAGATTCACTTCTGAAGAGTTTTCAACCAAGGACCAGGGTGCTGAAGATAAAAGTATTGAGCAGTGTCGTATGAAGGCAGGATGACGCAATAGATATACAGATGTATTGATCTAATAATAGAACTTTATGATTTATTGAGTTCATTATTTTCTAAGAACCTCAACATTGTTTGTTGTGTTGTGTCAATGAGTCAAGGTTTGTGAGTAGAAAAACATATTTTACCCCGTATTTCGCTCGGCTATAGCCGAGAAACTAGCAAGCAATTGAACTAATCTCACAATACCAAAGTTCAACTATCAACAAACAACAACCCATAAAATGAACCACTTGCAAAGGAATTTGTTGAATGAGTTGTTTATTTGTTATAAGGTGTTAGTTTACCAGAGGTGTTTGGTCATGCTTTAAATTTTTCAGATAGTAATTTGTGATTTCCAAACAATCAGCAAGCCCAGGTCTTGAAGGATACTTCTCAATATTTCTGAATCTGATTGAGCTAAATGGCGCATCCTATCAAATCAACAACTCAAATTGAAATTTGGCTGATTAGTAAAGCTAGCGTACCACTGAATATCAATTTCAAGGGCTGAAATCTCAGGCATGCAACAATTAAGAGGTACTTGTTATTTCTGTTGGATTTAGTCAGACACGGGATCTTGATGCGGGAAATAACATGGAGAGCCTCTTTTATCTTCTCTTGTAACTGGCCAGCTGATTAAACAGATGTGAATATGCCTTTATGTTGCTCATCTGAAACTCTGGTGGCGTTCTTAAATGAGCTAGTCAGAGGTACTTTCCGTCATGACCCGACTTCTTCTGTATTCAAAATGCTAGCCCGATGATTCTGGAAATTAGATGAGTTTTACTGGCTACCTAGCACATTTGAAAGCCCCACATATCTTACAGACATGCAACAGAAGAGCTTGAGGTGGTGGATATCTCCCCAGGCACCCGTGTCATGTGCTAGACAGCCCTTGTGTGAATCTGAAGAGCCAATAAAAGCTTCAGAAAGGTTATCACAACCCCATGAGGTTTTAAGAAATAAGAGACGGGACAGAAGCTCAGATATCTAAGGCGGTTAGCGCAGTTATTTTGACCGCTTGGATAGGATTGGTTGAACTTCTTGGTAGATAGACGTTAGATTCTTGAAAATTGCCAAAACAACCACAAATATTTTGGATCAATTCAAAACCCTCGAAATTAACAAATCAAAAACAAACTCCCACAAAATCCGCCACTAGCTCATCAAGATGGGTCAATTCCCCGCCGAAATCACATTGACGCTTCTCATTGTCGGTTGCGCTCTTGTATGTGTATTATCAAATGCTTTCAGGACAATTTCAAGGGCTTTTCGCAAATTTGCAGCAGTTAGGTTTGAATTTATACTAATGATTGGTTGCTTAGTTTCTCCTATACTACGTCTGCCAGAAATGGGAAGAGTATCGCAACGATCGTCTTGCCCGAGAGGTCCACGATTATGAGATGGGAAGATGGGAAAGACGCGGTGCTAGCTTTGATGGTGGTGACGGCGACAGGGAAAGAGGAACCGCTGCTGCCAGAGACATTGAAAACGCTACTGCTGGTGGAGCTGGTGGAGCTCTAGAGAGAGAAGATACTGGAGATATTGGTCTGGCTCGCACCCTACCATTGGAGGGATAAAGGGGTACTGGTTGAGCTCTAGAGGAGAAGATAGTGGAGATATTGGATTGGCTCGCACCCTACCATTGGAGGGATGAAGGATACTGATGTTTTCTGCGCCTGCGGGCAAAGCTTTGCTTTAATTCGCAATCCAATCTGCGTTCCCACACACAACTTTTATGATCAGATTTCTATGTGTTTTATGGTGATGTTAAATGGCTAGCGAACAGCAAGCGATTGGTAATGAAAGCTACGGATTGACGGCAAATAACAAAAGGGAAGTCTTCTTTGACCCGCGTCAGATTTTTTGAAAGGGCTATTTACTCATTGCTCATACTATTGAGAGTTAGGAATCATACATTGGAGAACAAAGAGTCTGGAAAGCTCTGATAGGACAGTGTGGGCGATTCAAGGAGACTTCGAAAATGAGAAAGGAAGTTCTGCGGACTATCAATGAAGCAAGACGAATAACTGCAAAGGACTTGAATACCAAACACTGGCATCCTTAGCAGCTTCGGTAAGATGGTATTGAGCGACTACAAGGAGCCAATGGCAGCCAATAACTCCCAGTAAACTTTCACTTGGACAAAGCTAACAATTACAAAGGGTTTAGCCACAGAACAAGTGAAGCCTCGTTAGCTTTGATAAGATGGACCGGGTATCTAAGGCATTCCAAGGTACGGAATAATATCATGCAGAGGCTTGGTGAGAAGGAGCTAACAGTTACAAAGACTCTGAATACAGAAAAAATTACAACCTTAGGAGCTTCGACAAGACAAGAATAAGAACTACGACGTTCTGGTCTTCCAGGCCAGATGGACAGGCATCTCATCAAATACGTTCAGCAGAAACAGAAAACTTCAAAGGCAACAACAAATATGAGAAGCTGTTATCAAAAAATACTGGGGCTGTACCACTCATTGCAGAAAGAGTTCTGACGCCACAGTAGTACAAGGATGGAGAAAGTTGAGATAGAAAGGGTACATTTTCGAAAACAAGAACAAAGCCAAATCATATCCAGTCGAAGGTTCCTTGCATTGGATACATACATTCTCAAGAATTACAACAATATTTTTGAAGTTAGGGTCGAGAGGGTGTTTCAAGTGGATCATAAATTGTTGAAAAGTGGTGGATTTGATCATGTCTCTCGTCGAATGTGGTTGGAGTTGGAACTGCTAGATGTGCAAAATAAGAAAGACTTTTGCACTCTGCAGACAAAATTCAAACATTGGCACAGATATACCCCTTAATGATAGAGAAGGATGATAGAAATGAAGAAATCGCGTGGTTGTTGGCGCATGTAGATCCAGTAATTGATACAAGAACAATGGACTGTGAGATTGTGTTGTCAGATGCAGATTTGTGTGTATTTTCTTATGTTATATTAGCAGCATTTACGTAGTTGAATCTAAAGTGATAGGACTAAGAGCTCACTTGAAGCCTGGATTTTCAATTCCGGGAGTAATTGCTCTTGATACTTGGCCTTCTGCACGCATTCCTCATTTCACCTTTGTCCCGTGGACCTGCTTGCTATTACTCAGGGGTTAGATGTTAATAAATCTCAGCTTTACAATCCTAAGATTGTCCATGGCTGATACTTCCCCCACGTAATTGCATTTTTATCAAGATACGATGCAATGATAATGAGTCCGTCGTGAGCAGACTCAATCATTGGAGTCTCAGTAACTTCCATCTCTTGGAACCTCAAGTCGCTGCTGAGATTCCTGTGCCGTTGTGATAAATTCTCCACCTCTGATACGCAAATCCTTGAAACGTGGGGAGTAAAGAGGATTCTTATGGTTAAGAGATTCTCCTTCTCAGAATATCGAAGAAGAAAGTCGTGGATAATCACGATCGATGTATCTAGGTTAGTTGCTGGCGGATATCATATTGCTAACTGCCAAATACATAACTCAAAGTCATTTCCGGCAAATTGAATTCCCATTTCAGAGCAAGAAGATGTAAATTGCTCCTGCGAGAATTAGCCCATACCCGAATTAGAGCATTCCTCATTGGGAAGGTAGCTAAAAGATGGTGTCAGAGCGTCTTCGCTTCTTCAATCATTCAGCTGTCCTTCTTCAACATCAACACCAAGCAAAGGTTGACCTCTTTTCCATTTCCATCGTGGTTTCAATTGAAACCACATGATTGACGTTGCATGTCTATTTTCTGGGACGGCATGGATGGTAATACCCGAGACATGCAATCAGCCACCTCAATTGTTTGCGCATGTAACCCTGCACATCGCCATCCAGGGTTGCACAGACTCGCTCGGGAACCCTCTATCATCATGCATACATACTTCACTACCTACAACAATCCGCTAACTTGCATACTTCATAGTTTTCGAAGATTTCCAATCGATATGGCCTCTTACGATAGAACCCCTGCGACTACATGTATTAAAGTTTCGGCGATACGGACTTCTTTCTCCAGTTCTTCGATTGTGCCGCTGATAACAAAAATTCTTCCCCTCGTCTATAAGCGTGTGGCAGATAGGTATATACAAGGCAGTTGGGTAGGTAACATTCAATAGGCAATTGGCTCAGCTCTATCACTCTCGAATTTCCTTGCAGAAATACTACAAGGCTGCCTCGAGTGCCAATTACAAAATTCGGACTTTAGTCTGGACCTATCCTACAGGCCTGCGAAGCACCATGCTTCATATTCTACTATCAGCAGCAACACCTCAGAGCAAGCACCAGTCTTCAGTACATGGCTAAATGGTCACTTTTCTAATTAACTCTCAACTTACCAGCGCTTCAGCACTATGCCCACTTTCCCAATGTCTTCAAGATTGATACAAAAGACCAGTCCTGTGGCTCCATCATCTCTGCAAATATTTACGTGGGCCTCTTGATAAGAAGTTACAGCGAAGCCCCGATTGATCTGAGAATCAGAGTTGGTCATGAAGCCTTGACATCAACTATCTACCGCAGAAACCGTACTTCATGAAGTTCGAGAACTAGATTGGTGCCGACACTCTATCGGTGTAGAAACCCGAAGGTTCTCATTGCCTCTGATATCATTAAGATCCTCTGTCATTCTGAGGTCCATCCGAAGTTCAACGAGACAATAAAGCAATTCCGGAAATCTCCGATCTTCTGCTCAACATTCCACGTGGTAACAGACAACGATCGTGTCATAATACCATACGTCCCCTCCCCCTGTTCTGCCCCTCTTGGTTGGACGAGATTTTTGGTTTGCATTGGAATGACTGTCTGACAGCGCACGATTATGAATAATGGTACTTTCAGCAACTTGCACTCCTGTGGCCAGCTGATGCCACCCAATGAGCACTTTGTACCTTGCGCTTTATATACCATGGCAATGAATCATAGCTAGACGAGGTCATTCTTTAACATACGGCGATTGTTCATGACATGGAAGCTCTGGGGTATATATAATCCAGCGCCTGTTATTGGGACAGAATTTTGGTCCAGAGAACTCATCAGTGGAACAACAGAACGACTTCATCAAGTGAATAACACTGAAGTCCCGAAGCGTCCTCCTCCTCATCATATAGCAAGTCGAGAGTCTTCCTCTTATTCCTGCACTTGGAGAAGCAACCACAGCCTGATTATCTCGCACTAACCAGCCACAAGCTTGTTCTGACAAAGTCAAGTAGACCGCTGCTTCAGGCCTGTCTACGAAAAGTTTTCGTATGTCTTGAACCATCATAGTTTGTAACAGAAATTGACAACTAGCCTATTCATAGATGATGAACGAAGATCTCAGGGAGGCATGACAAATTGGACGCTTTCTCAGAAATCGGTCCCGACATGCGTACTGGATGTACGTTTCTTGTGTTCTAGTAACGATCAGCAGCGACTTTGGATTCTGGTTCGTGGGTTGATGACACTGTTGGCGCGAGAATGATTATAAAACCACCAATCCCAAGACCTCATGAGATTTAGTTTCTGGCAACCGCCATATCTCCCTTGTCATTCGAAAAAATTTCGTCAACGGTTCTATCAAGTGCTTCTCGGTGTGTACTGCCCCTTCACAGCACACAGGCCTTTTTATCTTGACAAGAATATTGTACCTTTGGCCATATGAACCTACACTTGCAGTTACAGAACGGAAAGATGAATCTTCTCGTGCTTCTCCAAGAATCTTTCACATTTCGTATCGAAAGCCGCAGAAAAGTAATCAAGAAGTCTTTTAGGGATGAGATCCTTCTGATACCGAGTGGTTCTAAACTCGACATCATTGCGTCTCTTGTTTGCTATTCAAAAGCGTTGTGTCCCATGAACTTCAGAAGTATACCAAAGTCTAACTCGGGATACTGTTGCTGTATTAAGTTCAGCTCGACCTCAAATGATACCACTTAAAGCCACGTAGACAGAAGACATGTAACAAAAGTTCTTGTGTTGGTGGTGGTTCATGGCCTAGTGGCTCTTAAAGAGATCTTGTTTCTTATACTATGTCCAAGTCCACATAGATTAACCCTTGTAACCTTGCTAAGATATGTAGAGTCGCGCATATTTTTGGATCTTGTTCTTTTTTTGCCACAGAAAATTATGTACGCTCTAGCCCCAAGAACATAGACATGGCGATAAGATGATGGTCGTTTGGCTTTCAAGGATTTAATATCTTCTTTTTGCAAAATCCCTATTTGCAATCCCAACCACAGATGATTACCAAGAGGAAAGTGGCCATCTTGAGCCTGTGGCCCGGAAATTCGGATCGAAAATCCACCAAGTGCCCATATACAAACAGCAGCAGAGTTGAAACCTTGGAGAATCTAGCGTTTGAGCTTCTCGTGGTAGCAGCTACGTGAATCAACGAGTCTTCTCTTCTAAAGACACTAGTTATAAGCCACAGCTGTGATGTTGACCTCCAAGAGGTATACGACACACATTTTGGACCAGGCAAAGTACATACCTGCTATATATATATACATATGTGTGTGTGAAGTACGAAGGCGCAAGGATATACATAAAGTTCTTCCGACTGACCACACTCGATTATGACATGTAATCGCAGCATTCAATATATTTAGAGAATTTCAAGCAGGAAAGAGATACACCCCCAAACAGCGTTCTAAACATGAAATTCACAGATAAGACATGCAACAAAAGGTTCACTCTATAGTATTATCATCCAAAGATTGACTTGGACCATCTCAATTGGTCGGACTGGAATGCTCCTTCGCGGAGTAGAGGCTGAGGAAGACCTCGGCCCCCTCATGTGATAAATCCTCAAATTCACTCGAAACATTTCTGCTGGCTCCTTGGCAGTAACGAAAAATAGGTACTAAGCCCTAGTTTCAGTCAATTTTAAAAGTGCTTACACCTGAGTTGATTTTGGCCTTGGCTACTTCCTTTCTCGACCTTACAACTACCTCCAGATGAAATAATTCAGTACTTTCAACACGCTACTTCCTTTTCTGAACTTTCCTGTCTTCTTCTATCATAGATAGAGCTTCCTACAAGCAAATTACCTTACTACTTCTCTTCTTTTTTGTACAAATTTTATTGCGTTTTGATTGCTGTGGTTACATCCTCAAATTGTAACTTTCTCAAAGTCGCAACCCAAGATCGCAACATACAAACCAGAAACCTCAACATACCTTTTTACATTCAAACAATAGATCCATTGATTTACAGGTTCAACCCGATAGCTCAACAGTTCTATCACATTATTTGTACGTATATCGATACTCCTCACCTCATTAATTTTGGTATGTCTGCCATGGCATCACATTGCGCTCCTTGTCAATGGTATCAACAAACATCAAACTTGAAACTCTTGAATCATTTTCCTTTAGAAGAGATTTATCAAAGCAGTGTGTGCGTTTGCTGCAGAGTACCAGTTTATGTTTCTAGCAACTTCTACCTCCACAAGTATCCTTGATCATCAACTTATAATTACATAGGTCTTCAAGTGATCTTTCAAAATCCTTGGAAGTAAGGTAAGCTATCCAATTTCTCATCGTTGTCCCTGCAGCTTGCCCCTGTTTTTAACAGAAGAATTGTGGTCTGTGGCTTACCACAAACAAGTGCAGCTATCCGCAGGCTTCCAACCTTATTTGGAAGAGCAAACGGAGAAGTTTCATCAGAAGCTTTCATCAAAGCTCTAGAAGAATCCTTATTAGAGGTCTGTTCCAACCATCATTCTTTGCCCTTGTTATTATTCTTAAGGGTGTTGACTAATTCGATTAATCATTTCCCAGGATCTCCAACAATCTCAATTCAATACTTTGCGAATATACACCGTTCGTACCTTTAGTTTTCAAATCCTCTTCATATTCTGATATTTCAATCTCTATCAAATATTCAATATGTTAACTCAAGTCAAAACATGTTCTAAAACCAAACTTTCCAGCTCTCCTGAGTCTTCTTACGAGAGTTGTGACGCAGTTGATGCGATCGATACAGAAATGATTTCACCGCTAACCTCGATCGATAATGATAGTACTCGTAGTTTTACTCCCGACAAGATGGATCCTTTTCATTCAGCTCGCGAGCGTGAGGAACGTATCCGTAGAAACGGAACAGTGCCCAGCCAAATCCCTATTCAGAACATGGGTATGAACAACATGAACAACATGAGTAATATGAACAACAACGGCAACGGCAACGGCAACGGCTGGCGCCGCCCATCTGTCTGCGACCCGGCCTACCTAGGTCCAGAAGGCTTTACTCCACTAACCATGGTTCGCCCTGGTCCTGTCTATCCTCTTCCTGAACAAATCAGCTCTGCATTTGCTTATGGCATTCGCCGAGCTGATGGCTCTTACACAAGACTTCTTCCAGCTGATGAGCTTCCCGCTCTTAATGGTATTCCTCGTCACCAAGGTCCAGAAGGACTCATCATTGTTCCAGAGCTTCAACATGGCTCACCAAAGCCAGAGTTTGCTACTCCTATGATTCCGAATAAGGTACGTTGAAAGCATTTTGTTTTCAGGTGATGTGCTGACATAAGTTGTTTTAAGGTCGTAGCAAAGCTTCCACCGCTTGGCCCACCAATGTTTGGACTCAATCAGCAAGGTGGTTTCCGTCGACCAGGAGATCAAACTCAGGTAAGAGATAATCATCATTCCAGATATGCAGTCAATGGAAAATATATACTGATTTCCCTTTCAAGTTGGCGATCGACTCTATCGTTGCCTCAGCTGTTAATCCCCTTGCGACTGCTTCTCCAGCAAACAATGCCATGATTCCTATGGGTGGTCCATTCCGCCGAGAAAAGATCTACTGCGATAAGTGGGTTCATGAAGGCACTTGCGCTTTCACTCAAGTTGGCTGTAAATACAAGCACGAAATGCCGATGGATAAGGCCACACAAGTTTCTCTTGGTCTTAATCATGGAGTTCCAAACTGGTATCGTCGCCAACATGGTCTTTCTGTCTCTCCACAGACTGGAACAAATGTTCAAATTGAAGCACCTTGTGCAACTCCAACTCCAACTGGTGGAACATCCCGTACGTCTCAATCTTGGCGTCGCAAAGAAGGCACGTCTTTCTCCCTCCCGACCTCAGCTCAAGGTGTTGCAAATGGTCGTGGTATGTTTCTTTTGGCATCTTATATCTTTTCATGATTAACAGTAACTAATCTTATTACTGCAGATCGTCGAAGCTCTGGTGGCTCATTCGGTCCCATCGGTCCTCCTCACACACGTCGTCTCACAAACTCGTCCTCTGGTGACTCAATGAATAGAAATCATCTTTCTGTCCCAGAGAATGACAATGAGCATGATAACGACACCAATATGCAGTGGACTGGTAGAGCTCGTGGCTATACTAACGGCAACGATCAAAACCGTCGTCAACAATAAGTTAACTTGCCAAAACTCAGTCTCCAACGATATAGATATCTATCTCAGCATCTTCTGCACAAAATTTCTACTTCTATATCTCACTTTCCTCGACATCGGTTCTTCAGGCTATACCTCTTTCTCACTAAATACGATTTAGTTGATCATGGTTTCAAATTCAGGTCAATGGCTTCACCAACTAGATGAAGTGCTGATTGTGATACATGGACTCGGAGACCTGGGATAAACAAAACTTCTTGCTACTATATCTGGGATTATGACATTTGGTTTCACTTTTCTTTGTGAGATTTTCATTTTCTTTGGCTACACAAAATTGCTTAGTATTTCATCATAACAGCATGGTCTGCGTATTCGTTTCTACTTTCGGGTTTTGCATTTACACAAATGGCCATGAAGACATTATATGCCCTGGTGGTGTGTAATGAAATGAATGAATGGATGAGCAGGCTGGTGGGTGGGTTGAATAATCTGGATGATTGAATGATGGATGATATGGATGATATGGGAATTATGATGATAACGATTGGGAAGGATTTTTTTATGGTAAACATATCAGATAAGGGTCATGAAAAGCGTCTATAAATCAATGGGATGATGGATGATATGGGTCGACGACAACAACATTTTGGGCACGCAGCTTATTCTGCACCGGATGCCTACTGGATAGTACCCTAATTTCTTTGCAATTACCTGCTTTGCGTCGATGGATGTGATTCTTGCTTTGCTGTGAGATTCATTTAGTCGTGTGATATGGTATGTCAATTCCTTATAAGGGACCTAAAAGCTATGCAAGTCGTCTTCTTTTTTGGTAGGGCTACTGTTCTGAAGTTTTTCGGTATAGATAAACTCATTCAAACTAATATTCCTTGAGTCCCTGCTCATTAAAGATGAGGACCTGGATGAAGGCTAGAGAGTGTATTAGATATTGATTGAAAAGTACAAATTAAACTATGGGCTTTGAGTAGTGTGCGGAAGATTTGGAGGTTGGTTTGGCTAGTGAGGACTGCGGGTGTAGGCAGTATTTCTTTCGATGGGTTTTCTGGATTGTTTAGTCAATGATGAAAAACGATGTGGTCGGGTGATTCTTCTGAGCATTCTGTTGACGAAACTCTGAAATTTCCAGGCTTTTCTTCAGAGATTGAGTTCAATACACAGAGCAAGTGAGGAATCAAGTTTAAAGTATAAGAATATTTATTTTTTTGCATATCATTCATGATGTGGTAGCGACAGTATTACTTAGAACCAAAACGCCAAACGAACTCCAATGTCAAATCTCCTTGACTAATCTCCCACACAGAAACAGCAAGCAAACTCTCATCTCACATTTTCCCTAACCTCTTAACCCATGGTCCCCTGTTAGTCCACTCTTCCTCTTCCTCCCCATCTCCTACTTCTCCAACCATCCTATGACCACTACTCCCCTCCTCATCTCTCTTAAAAATAACAATCGCCGTATTAGGATTTTGACACAAGCCCTGGAGCGAAAGACATTTATTAGTAGAACAACATGTTCTCATGCATGCGGAACCGATGCCGCAATCGGAGTCGATGGTGCAGGAGGAGAGGGCAGCGCAGGGGGTATCGGCCATGCAGTAGCCTGTGCCGTTTACGGTTGGTTCTATGGGGAAGGGTGTATTAGCAGATATGTATGATGGGAAAGAATAGGGGAAAGGAGGATGAGACATACGACATAAGCAGGTGTTGTCTGAAGAACAATATTGATTTTGGCGGCAAGCGGATGGGGCGTTACATGTAGCTACAAGAGGAGAGACAGGGGGTCGGGGGATGGGAGATGAGGATGAGGTAGGGAGAGAAGTAGAGGTAAGAGAGCTGTTTGTAACGAGCTGAGATGTGATCGTGGAGAATGTGGATGAAAGGGATGATAAAGAGGTTGTTGAAGATGACGATAGTGCTGATGCCGAACGGGAAGAGGTAGTCGAAGAGCAAATGGTAGATAAAGTGGTGGAAGTCAATGAAGATAAGGATAGAGAGGTCGAGATCGTTTCCGAGATTAAATTCGAAGAGGATATTGAGAATTCTGTGCTAGTTGATGATAAAGGTGTAGTATAAGATGTATTCAAACTGGAAACTAAAGAATTTGAAGATGAAATAGTCGAGAATGTTGGCGGCAATACAACGGAAGAGGAAAGGAAGCTTCCTGTGCTTGAGGTAAGAGAGTTTGATGAGGAAGTCGTTGATGTACTCCGGGATGAAGCCGAGTCTGAACCAAATGTAGTAGAGAGTGAGTCCAAGGTGACTGTCGCCTGCGAAGAAGATCCCGATGATAGACTGCTAACACTAGATATAGGATTGGATGAAAAAGCACTGGGAGAAATCGTAGTAGTAGACGTCGATACTTCAGTGTTTAAATTGGTAGTGGCCGATGGATTCGTCGATAAGTTGATCGAAGTTCCGGATGATTGAGCGGAAGAAAGTATTTGTGATGACGAGCTACTGGATGAAAGGTATGAGGCAATAACTGAACACGTTAGCGCAATAATGAAACAGCAGATAAGAATACATACCATTCACATAAGTTGAGCCAACCCCTACAGTTGAGCTCGAGCTCAAGCTACTGCTAGATGTTGGTCCTTGAACATCAGTGGAAGAAATCACACTGATAGTTTCCACAACATTCGAACCGGGTGCAGAGATCGAACCTTCAAACGAAGTTCTTGGTAAGTTCACAGTAGTGTACTCCGTTATATACGAAGTAGAAGCTGTGACGGTGATAGTAGCTATCACCACGCTTAAGTGACTTCGACATGCTTCAACGTATGCACTATGATTCGGACAAGCACTCGTCGCATATGGCGGGATGGTTTCTGTAGTCGTGCTTGTGATTGCTTCTAGCGTGGTTGTGAGTGTAATGGCGTCTCCAGTGACAGTGACTATAACGACGTCTCGTGGTTTCACGTCTCTGGCGGTCACGTACACTATATTTGTGCTCGCTTCCGTATAAGTGATTTCGTTAAGAACCACTGTAGTGATTGTGACCAAGCTTGTTTAATCATTAGTGTTGGATATACTCAATTGAATGATGAATATGAAGTACCCAGAAGCTATGTATGACGGAGAAAGAGTAGTTCGCATGTAATTAGAGCAATCCAATTCTCGTACATCCCTTGCGACATGATCATGAGAGCCACCAACTATATAGCCACAGGCATCGGAGCCCTGCCACCGATGTGCATTTGATAAACCAAGGAGGAAGAGGGTAGTCAATAACTTCATAGTAGGGACGTTGGTGGAAGTATTTTGGCAATTTAGATGGATAATCGCTCTTTAGCAACACTTGAGAAACGTCACATATATAGCAAAAGGATTGAGAATTGATGGGCTACTTATTCACAGGTAGAAGCTTAGTCTCGTTGCTCCAGAAATCCTCTCCGTGGCATGGTATGCGTCTTAGAAACTATGTCGCTCTGTCGTTTATGACGATCGTTGCGGAATAATGTAGACGTGGATACGTGAAGAATGCTGTAGTAGGCGCAACGACCATTGTAATATTGGATTTCTGGACAATATTGAATATTTCGGTCACTTATGCAACACCGGAGAATTGCTAAAACATGACGTTTGGAATCTCAAATTTATCATTCGATGGAAAGAAAGAGAAGGTAATGTTTCGACACTGATCGAGATACTGCCAATGTTTCATCGTATCGCAAAGTGAAATACAGAAAATTCTCTAAATTAAAAAACTTGAAAACTAACGATGGGTATTTAACTTGATGATTAAAGAAAGAAAAATAGTCTATACATAGAGACCCTTAATTGCCCCCATGGACAGGTAAATTCGCTGTCTATTGACGCCTTCCAATGCACGGTCTTCTGTTCCCCTACTCTATTACCCCCATTTAAATGCTGCTTAGGAACAAAGTTCCCGAACTTGTGTAGGCATGTTATCGTCAAGGTCGTTACAAATCGTCCATAATCCACCAAATGTAAAGATGTGGTTGAATACACCCCATAGAAGGTATAATACATCGCTATGTACACTCTGCACGCAGGGAAGGCGGTGGCCGTTCAAACGAATCTTCCCCTCTTTCCACCCCCACCGAAAGAATCGTCTCCATGCCCTAAATTTCCTAAATCAAAGAAATCCCCAAAATTTATTTTCCTCTTTTGACCAGCTCCTCTGTTTATCTGTGTCGTCGAAGATCTAGAGTTTAATCGAGACGAATGATTGCTGTGTCTTGCGTTGGTTCGTGAGGACCGAGTGAGGGAAATACCCGCTGACTGATTACCGAAGTTATCATGAGGTTGAGGGCGATTCTTATCTGACAAATCTAAGTCTGACAATAAAATATCGGGATCTTGTGGATATTGCTGCGAAGACCGGAAAGTGAATGTGCCTTGTGGAAGCGCTGTAATCGTTGGAGGTTCTGGGTCGGGCAGAACAACGGCCGCAGGTGGAGGCGCTGTTTCTGCGCTCATTGGAGACGCAGTTCTTGTTGGTTTAGAAGTTGATGCCGAAATATGACTTGAACTTTGCGATCTTTGAATTACTGGTGATGATCCCCTATCTCCTTTTTCAAGAACCTCGTCATCGCTGTCGTTGTGTGATGCTGTGTCCCGACCATCTAATCTCTCGGTCGCCCATCTTCGGATCCTCCAACCCTCGCCATCGCTCAGCCCAATATCTTCTTTATCGAGGAAACTTAAGAGTTCATCCAGTGCATCTTGATAACCTTCAGCCCTAGCTCTTCCTTGGTCTGCAGCGGCAGTTTTGTAGAGATTGGTGACGGATAAAGCGGCAGCTTTGAATTGTGCGATAAGAACTTGTTGTGGAGGGTCGCTGTTCAATTGTTTTGAAGGTGATTTCCCCCCTGGAAGGGAGGTATTCAAAGATCTCATAGAGTCCATGATTGTTGTTGAAAATGAGTTTGTACTGAGTTCTGTAACAAAGGTGGAAATTAGTCAGATGATGGTTTCCACGGGTAGACGCAGGATTATATAGAATGTAATGACCCTTGATTTTAGCCTAGCAACGTACCTTTTCGTGGTGAAGGAATCGCAGAAATTCGATCAAATGAAATAATCTCAAACAACTCTCGTATTCAAGTTCAATAAAGAAGAAGAACTTGGAATTATAACTATGACTCCTTAATAAGGATTCGAACAATTTCTGTGCTGTGGAGTGGAGGAGGTTCCGGTTGATTTTTGAAGAGACAAAGAGCAATGACTTTTTCTCGGCCCGTGCTCTGTGAACCACGGCGTGGCAGTTAATCCGTATTCCGTGATCAGTACCGCGTTCATTCACGCCTGTGCTGTAGATTCTATTCAATGAACGCGAAATTCAAGTCAATTTCTTAATTTCTGCATCTCAATCTCAACCTCAATCAACAAACAGTATTGCTCTTTTGATTTCAAGAACCCATTCATCATCAAAACTCTTTATACCTTTCCATCTAGTGAAGCACTTCTCCTTCTCGGCGCATAAGTGATACACTTCTTACTATTAAGTGCCCTAGAAAGGGTTGAAGTTATATCAAGATGGCGCCAACACGTTCTTCACGCAATAGTGGCGTCGATACAGATATGTCCATGGCAGATGTCTCTGAAGTCAAAGAACAACATGCTGACCCTATGGTATGTTTCGTTTTGGTCTACAATACATTTGCTTTAAAAGCTGTCAAGGCTTTATTTCTATGTACATTGACCTAAAGTGATGATATACTAACTGGCGCTTTAGGATGTCGATGAAACCCCAGACTTTACAGAAGATTCTGATACCAATCCAAATACAACAGAGAGTAGCGTTCATGGTGATGCAGGAGATGGACGTAAACGAAGATCAGAAGCTACTCAATTGCGTCGGAGCGTTTTTGGCAAAAAACATGATCGTCTTGGTGAATCCAAGGTATTTTCACCGGTTTTTACTAATTTTCAAGAGTAACAGCTGATTGATCCTCTCCATTATAGGAAGACGATTCCATTCGACGTTTTCGATATCTTCTTGGCTTAACAGATTTGTTCAGGCATTTCATCGAAACAAACCCAAATCCACGAATTCAGGAAATTATGCACGAGATTGATCGCCAGAATGAAGAGGCTGAACAAAAGAAGAAGAGTGCGGATAGAAAGGGAGGTGCAGCCAACGAAAGACGCCGCAGAACAGAAGCAGAAGAAGATGCGGAGCTCTTAAAAGACGAAAAGGCTGGAGGGTCTGCGGAGACCGTATTTCGCGAATCGCCAGGTTTCATTCAAGGACAAATGAGAGATTACCAAGTCGCCGGATTGAATTGGCTGGTTTCTCTCCATGAGAATGGTATTTCGGGAATCCTTGCAGATGAGATGGGTCTTGGAAAGACTTTACAGACAATCTCATTTTTAGGTTATTTGAGGCATATTATGGATATTACTGGTCCTCATCTCATCGTTGTCCCGAAATCTACGCTTGACAATTGGAAGAGAGAGTTTATTAGATGGACGCCAGAGGTCAATGTTTTGGTACTCCAAGGAGCTAAGGAGGAGCGTAATAATTTGATCAACGAGCGACTTATCGATGAAAAGTTCGATGTTTGTATCACAAGTTACGAAATGATTCTCCGAGAGAAATCTCACTTGAAGAAATTTGCGTGGGAATACATTATCATTGATGAAGTAGGACTGTTTATTCCATGAAAATGATCCCTGGCTAACTAAACTAGGCCCATCGTATCAAAAACGAAGAGTCCTCCCTTGCTCAAGTCATTCGTTTATTTAATTCAAGAAATCGACTTTTGATCACTGGTACTCCATTGCAAAACAATTTGCATGAGCTTTGGGCCCTTCTCAATTTTTTGCTTCCAGATGTTTTCGGTGATGCTGAGGCATTTGATCAATGGTTTTCTGGCCAACAAGAAGATCAAGATACCGTTGTCCAGCAATTACATCGCGTATTGCGCCCCTTTTTACTTCGTCGTGTCAAGGCGGATGTCGAAAAGAGTTTATTGCCCAAAAAGGAGGTTAATTTGTACATTGGTATGTCCGACATGCAAGTCAAATGGTACAAAAAGATTCTTGAGAAGGATATCGACGCAGTCAATGGTGCGGGTGGAAAACGTGAATCCAAGACACGACTTTTGAACATTGTCATGCAACTTCGAAAATGTTGCAACCATCCATATCTTTTCGAGGGTGCTGAACCCGGACCACCTTACACTACCGATGAGCATTTGGTCTTCAACGCTGGAAAGATGGTCATGTTAGACAAACTTCTTACTCGTATGAAGAAAGCTGGAAGTCGAGTCCTAATCTTCTCTCAGATGAGCAGACTTTTAGACATCCTTGAAGATTACTGTGTTTTCCGTGAATACAAGTATTGTCGAATTGATGGTGGTACAGCACATGAGGATCGTATTCAAGCTATTGATGATTACAACAAGCCAGGCAGCGAGAAATTTGTCTTCCTTTTAACTACCAGAGCTGGTGGTCTTGGTATCAATTTAACCAGTGCCGATATTGTTGTCCTCTACGACAGCGATTGGAATCCTCAAGCAGATTTGCAGGCTATGGATCGAGCACATCGTATTGGACAAACAAAACAAGTTGTTGTTTATCGATTCGTCACTGAGAACGCCATTGAAGAAAAGGTTCTAGAACGTGCTGCACAGAAATTACGTCTAGATCAACTCGTTATTCAACAAGGTCGTGCCCAGATTGCTGCTAAGGCAGCTGCTAATAAGGATGATCTGCTGAACATGATTCAGCATGGAGCCGAAAAGGTTTTCGCGACTACTGGACCAACAGGTACTCTTGCAGAAAAGGGTGCAGACCTTGACGATGATGACATTGATGAAATTTTGAAGCATGGTGAGAAGCGTACTGCAGAGCTCAATGCCCGTTACGAGAAACTTGGTATCGATGACCTTCAGAACTTCACATCAGAATCCGCTTATCAATGGGATGGTAAAGATTTCAGTAATCAAAAGAAAGATATTGGTATGACTTGGATTAATCCCGCCAAGCGTGAACGCAAGGAACAATCTTATTCCATGGATAAATACTACAAGCAAGCTTTGTCTACTGGCGGTCGTGTTGCCGATCCAAAACCTAAAGCACCCAAGGCGCCTAAACAAGTCACAGTTCATGACTATCAATTCTTTCCACCAACTCTACGAGATTTACAAGACCGTGAGACTGCGTTTCATCGCAAAGAAATCGGTTACAAAGTTCCTCTAGCAGATGGTACAGATGAAGATCTCTCGGATCGTGAGGCTGAACGTAACTTGGAGCAGTTGGAGATTGACAATGCTACTCCTCTTACTGAAGAAGAGCAAGAAGAGAAGCAACTTCTATCTCAACAGGGTTTCGCTGATTGGAATCGTCGAGATTTCCAACAATTTATCAACGGTTCTGCAAAATATGGGCGTAAAGATTTCAATATGATTGCTGAAGAAGTGGACAGCAAGGGACCGGAGGATATCAAAGCTTACGCTAAGATCTTCTGGCAACGATATACCGAAATTGCTGATTATGCTAAACACATCGGTCAGATTGAAGCTGGTGAGGAGAAAACTAGAAAGATGGATCATCAAAGAAAGATGCTGCGCAAGAAAATGCAACAATACCGAGTACCATTACAACAACTCAAGATTAACTACTCAGTATCAACTACAAACAAAAAGGTCTATACTGAGGAAGAAGATCGTTTCTTGCTTGTTCTTCTAGATAAGTATGGAGTTGATAGTGATGGTATCCACGAAAAAATCCGTGATGATATTCGTGAGAGTCCTCTTTTCCGATTTGATTGGTTCTTCTTGAGCAGAACCCCTATTGAGATTAGCAGAAGATGTACAACACTTTTGACAACAGTTGCTAGAGAATTTGATGAACCGGCTGCAGCTAAACCTGCAAATGGTACTGCAAATGGCAAAGCCAAGAGAGAACCTGAAGATGATGAAAATGATGAGGATAGCGTTTTGGGAATGGCTCCTGCCAAAAAGAAGTCGAAGAATGGTGTTAAGGTATGAATGATTATCTATTTTACCGCAAACTTGTACATGATTACTAACTATTCTTTCAGAACAAAGCACTGGATAATGTCAAGTCTACTGCTGGGAGTAAAGCAGCTTCAGCAACTCCATCTTCAAGAGCTTCAAGCGTTGCTTCAAATGCTTCCAGTCCAGCACCAGCTTCGGCTTCGAAGAGCAAGTCTAAGGGTAGAAAGAGATGAGGATGTGGATGAGGATGAAGAAATCGAGTCAAAATAGCTCGGTGTGTTATTATTACGAAAAGGGACTTGTCAAGTGTATTCATCAGAAAGCATGGCTTTGGGTAGGGCGTTATGAGGATTAATTGCTATGCGCTTCGTCATCATAGAGGTCAAGAATGCGTAGTTTTAGATGGATATGTTTACATCATGATATGTAGACAAGTTGTGAATGATTGAATTCCACAAGAATTACAAAATATACTGTTATAAAAATACCACAATTTTTTATCTTTTTCATTGTTGCGTTTGTTCAGACTTTTTGGAAGTGAATCAACCCTATTCATCCGCTAGCTAGCATACTTTTCAACCTTCAAGTATCTCAAATATACTAGGTAATATCAAGAGTTAGGTCGAAGTCCTTATAATCTTCATATACCTAAAAACCCCCACGCGAAAAGTCCATATATAAATGAAATTGGAATTGGTACATACACACACAATCCGAAACTGACCACCGAAAATTAGTACAAACCTCTAATCTTTAGCATTCATCACACGTGATGCAAATTTTTAAAAACACCCCACCATTCATCCCACCAACGACGAGCGATCTTTTTCTTGAGCTTTTATGAGAGTGTTGATGAATATCGACTCATAACCTCTAGAAATTCGAGATTGTTGATATAGTATTTCGATACGTGAGTGCTCTTCCTTTCTCTAAAGGAATTGTAACTGACCCTCATGATTTAGCAATTTTTGATCTAAAATTCCAGCCAGCTTCTACACAGTACAGTACAAATTAAAAAGGTCATACATACTTGAAGTTTGAAAGAGATTTGAATTAGGAAAGTTCCTAGTCTCTGTAAATACTTTACATTCAAACCCTCAAGTTTCCATCAAAAGAAAAAGGAAAAGAAACAGAAAAATGTCACCCCTCTCCAAATTCGACGGGTTAGAACTCCCTGCTGCGGCAGATTTTCACGTACATCTACGAGATGGAAAGATGATGGAGACAGTTGTTCCTACCATCAAGTTGGGTGGTGTAGATACCGTAAGTGGTTTTCTATAAAGAAAGAGTTTCGAAAGTTCTCTTCTGGACCACAAAGTCCACATTATCTGAATTGTTTCTCTGGTTTACTAATCTATCATACAATAGGTATATGTAATGCCCAATCTCGTTCCACCCGTTACTACAGTAGCTGCAGCTCTGACCTATAAAGAACGTCTTCTTGCCATTGAGCCCAATGTCAATTATCTCATGACTCTTTATTTACACGAGAGTATTACTCCTGAAACTGTTCGAGAGGCTAAGAAAGCGGGAATTGTTGGAATTAAAAGTTATCCAGCTGGTTCGTATTTTTATCCAAGTTTTTAGTAATCCAGACTGCAGTTCGATGATTAGAAGCTTTCAGTCTTTGGAAGTAATACAATAATTAAAGAGTAGAGAGTTTGAAATACTCTTTCACCTTGAATAATGTATTGCTTTCAAGTATTGAGAACTTATATCCAATCTACCAGTCCTCCAGTCCGGACTATTAACACCCTACTTCCATCTATTTCCCTTCTCAAAAATAGACTTACATAAAACAAAACTAACCAAACGCAGGCGTAACAACCAATTCCTCCTCAGGCGTCATCTCCTACGAACCCTTCTACCCCGTCTTCGCCGCCATGGCCGAAGAAGGTCTCGTCCTCAATCTCCACGGCGAATGTCCCTCTGACCACAAAAAAGACATCACCATCCTCAACGCCGAAGCCTCTTTCCTCCCCACCCTCCTCTCTCTCCACCGCCAATTCCCCACCCTCAAAATCGTCCTCGAACACTGCACCACCGCCGCCGCCATCCAAACCGTCAAACAATGCGGTCCCAACGTCGTCGGAACAATCACCGCTCATCACCTCTTCCTCACCATCGACCAATGGGCCGACGATGCTTTCCACTTCTGCAAACCGGTGGCGAAATTACCCAGTGATCGTACCGCGTTGCTCGTAGCAGCAGTCGAGGATTCCGAGAAATTCTTCCTTGGCACCGATAGCGCACCCCATGATATCGGCGCGAAGAAGGGCGGAACGGGAAAGACGGCCGCGGGAGTATTTACGCAGGCGCATGCGGTAGGTCATGTGATTACGGCGTTGGAGAGGGGGGTGGAGATGGGGGTTTTGAGGGAGGAGGATGTTACGAGGGAGATTTTGGAGGGATTTTTGGGGAAGAGAGGAAGGAAGTTTTATGGGATTGCGGAGGCTGGAACTGGGGAAGGGAAGAGAATTGTGTTGAGGAATGGAGAGGAGATTGTGAGGGCGAGTTTTAAGGGAGAGGGAGTGGAGGTCGTGCCGTTTTGGAGGGGTCAGAAGATTTGGAGTGTTGAGTGGAAGTAGATGTTTGGTGTATAAGTATATATGAGAGAGAAATACACAACCCTTCAAAAACATATGTATGCTCTTAATATTTCTTTTATCAAAGAAATACTTCCTATCCTCATTCATTCAATAGAAATGCTCACCCAGTATAAGCTATACCATGTTGAAGGACCAGAAAACTCAGAATAAAAAATAGAAATAGATGCTCAGTGTAAAAGTATGAAGTTTGATATTGAATTAACAGAGAATGTTCCTTTCCTCTTTCTCTATCTTTACTATGGCATTCTACTAGCTCTGATTCGAGATTCAGAACACGAAGTACAAATAACTACCTACTCAATAAAAGCATCAAACCTTCCTACTATATCTCACAAAAGAAACACCTCCCTTCCTCCACCCACCCATGCTTTCAACCAAACACAAACACAAAAAGAAAGCAAAGGAAATCAAAATTCAAACCTCAAATATCACACTGCCAAGTCTCTACTCAAGTATTTCCACACTACTACTAACTCATATTCGTATAGGGAAGTTTCCTCCTTCCCTCTCCTTCTTTTGCTTATTTATTACTACCTATTTAGATGGATACTCTCTATCAACCCTCTCTATCAATCCCTCAATCCTCAATCCTCAATATCCATATAATATACTCTCAACATCTCATCTCATTCCACATTCTATAAACAAAATCCCCTCCTCTCGAGTCCCTATTATATCATATCATATATACCCTAATTCTTCTCTGCTGGTCCTCGACTCTCTCTCTCTCTCTCTCTCTCTCTCCATATAAAACCCTCAGATACAAAATAAAGAATCAAGATATCCCATAGCTATCTAATACAAATCTACGTGAATTAAACTGAACATAAGAAAGACAGAGAATACTAGATTCTTAGATACTAGATATTACTCTTCGTATTTCAATCTGGAAAGAAATGTCTCTTCCCATTCCCATTCCCATTCTCGCCCTCACCCTCACCTAGAAAAGAACTTCCCTCCCCTCCACTTCCCTTCTCGCTCTTCTCTCTACATTCACAGGAAAGATGAAAAGAAGAAGAAGAAAGAAACAGAATAATAAGTTGGTTGGATAATATGATATGATATGATATGATATAATAAACATATATGTGTACTTACACGAGTCGTATAGTCAATACATACAAAATAATACAATACCAAATATATAACACATCATCACCACCCCAAAACCCCAAAACCACGACCCCCTTCTCCCCCGTCCACCCCCCAAAATCAAGCGAACGAACGAACGAACAAATCGATTACCCACTCATTCATCGAGTTACACAAAACCAGAGAAGAGAGACGAAGCGAGGGAGTTCAAAGGAAGTGATCTCTCAAAGAGTAGAAGGCCTATAAATTATAAGATATACGATATATGAAACCTAAAGCACAGCACAGCACACAAAAACACAAATAATACCGTTCGATTCTATGCATCACTATTGCTAATACCCATCTAATGCTGGCTCGCGCTATAATTTCTTCTCTCCTATCCTATACTATCCTATCCTATCCTATACTATACTATCCCATCCTATCCTACCCATACCTCCCTAAATTCCTAAATTCCCAAGTTCCTATATACAAAAAATCCAAAAGGCTACCTATCCAGCCGCCGATATTCTATCTACTAACGCCTTGTCCCGATATCCTGATGCCCTGATTTCATAACTGTATATGTATATAACTATATATATACTTCCGAGGCATTTTTATTTTTATTTTTATGCTCTGGGTTTGATGTTGGATGTTCATCGATCCATATCCATATGTTCTTCCACTCTCACTCTATAATCTGATATGATATTTCAAGTTCCATCTATCTTTTATCCCAAAGAAGCCAGGAAAAAGAAAAAAAAAGGAAAGAAAAATAACCAACCCCCACCGTGGAATCACAAACTAAACTAAACCAAACCAACCTAACCTAAACTAAACCACTTCCCCCGCCGTCTTCCTCCTCCCAAACCCCGGAATTGTCCTCTTCTTCCCGCCCATCTTCTCCTCCATCCCCGCTGGCATAACTCCACTGGAATAAGCCTTCTTACTCCCCATCCTCCTCCCACTCTTCACATCCCTCCTACTCGCCCCACAACAACACATACCCACATGAATCACCCACGCGATAATCACACAGGAAGCACCTATCCACATAAACGCAAACATCTGGGTTCCCACACTCGCGCCAATATTCAAGCCCGCCTGACTCGTCACCGTATTGCGGAAAATGATAAACATAACCGTTGCGATAATCGCCGCGGTGGTGACGAGAAGCGCAGAGATGAAAGTCCAAATGGCGTAGAACCCGGAAATCCAACGCGAGTAGATGGTGAAGAAGGAGAGGAAGATGTTACAGAAACTCATAACGACACCGGTGATGAAGAAGCCGAACATGATGTGACTAGCGATGCGGACGAGACTGAGGATATTGTTTATTTCAGCGGGGAGAGCAATGGTTGCGCCGGCGAGGAGTTCATTGAGGAGGATATCGACGGGGTTGAACCAGTAGAGGTTTCGGGGGGTGGAGCAGGCGGTGATGCCTTCATCGTTGTAGCCTTCGCAGAAATTCCAGAGGCCGACTTGGTAGAAATCGTGGAGGCCGAGGGAACGGGCGAGAGAGTTTTGCAGTGTGATGCCGCCGCCGACGGATTCGGGAATGATGTTTGTGAGGTCGAGTCGGAAAAACCAGGTATCGCGGATGACGGCACGGTTGTTTATATTTCCTATTATTGTCTAAGATTTGTGTGTTAGTTTTGGATGAGGGAGAAGATTGAGATGAGATATGAGGGGGATGGCAATAGCCATGGCAATGGCAATGGTTAATATCCAAGAAATTCAAAACTTACAAGAATTAAGAATATAACAGCGATCAAATACAAGAAACTGGTGATATAAATAGCTCTCTTCCTCGCCTTGGTAGCTCTCTTGATATCCACGCCCGCTGTCGAGACATGATTTGAATTATCACCGGGAGTTAATGTTCGATCGGAACTTTTATCTGTGGTGCGACCTTCTGGGGCCATGGTTCCTGCTTGTTGAGCTGGGATTGCTTCTTGACGTTTTCGATTTGGGAAGAAACCCATTGTGAGATTGGGTGGTGAGACGAGATGAGACGAGATGAGGTTATTGATTGATGTTGAGTTGAGATGTGATGAGATGAGGGAATTGGGTTGGTGACTATCTCTTTGTACACTTTCACAAATCCTATCTATGTAGATAGATGGATATAAAATGTGAGTGAGTGAGTGAGTGATTGATAGACGACGACAGCAATGATCGAATAGCACAATCCAAAAACCAAAAACCAAATCAATAAACCATCAAAGATCGATCCATCCAAAAAATTAAAGACAGTAGAAGGATACTAGGATAGATATCAGATAATCATCCACTCTCACTTCCTGTATGCAATTCTTCACCAAAAGCTTGATTCTACTTAACAAGTACCCAGTTTTCACCGACGTTAGTTTAGGATCCGTAGAATCGGCATGTATTGTAGAAATGATAATAATAATAATAATAATAATAATACCGTAACTGAATATTTCAAATCCTCATAATTATAATAATAAGAATAAAATCAAATAATAAGATTGGAAACAAATTAGATTTACCCTACGACCCATTCTTATCGACATCATCGAAACCATGGTACCTACACCTACTATCCACACACAGGGGGGCTTGGACATTTCGATGCATGGATTGACATTTTAGTAAAAGAGGGTACTGAGTAATCTTGCGCGTCGAGAACTGGCTTTTCGTGTTGGAGGAAGCTTGACAGTCAATCAATCAATCAATCCTCTGGAGTGATTTGAATGGCTTGAGGGTTTGAAACTACTAACTAGGTGATGGCCGGGAGGTTGGATTTGTACAGCAAACAGATTTTTACAGATGAGACTCAGGAAACAGGGAGATACTGAGAAGAGAGGAAAGAAAAAAGAGGAAAGAAAAAAGAAGAAGAGAAAAACGCCACTGATGTAGTTGTACATAAGTATGTATATACGAAAGTTTTAATCAATCTGGGGACCTTGAAATTATTCAACTAATGAAACTATTGATTTCTGTACGCAAAACTTCTAGAATCTAGAGTTATTATAGATCTCGGATTTGTTGATTGATTATCTAGTGTGTATGATACACTTTTCATAAAGCTTGGTGTTGTTGGTGGTGGATACGCTGGATACGCTGGATACGCTGTGAGGATTCTAGAATTGTAGTGAAGATGAAGAAAGAAGATGAAGAAAGAATATGAAGAATAAGAAGATTATCCCCCTGAACATCATATCATCCAACTCCAACTTCCAAGAGCCTGAGTAATAGTGGTTCGATAGGTAAGCTTGAGAATGTAACACCTACCTACCTACCTACCTACCTACCCAGCCCAGTACTCATTGATACGATATTGAGCTTAGGTACATCGAGGCGCAGTTCGGGGAATGAGGAAGGCGGAAGGGGGGGTTTCTCTCCTATGATACCGGTAGAGATCTATAGGTCTATAGCTCATTGACAAGATTGTGAATACGAGAATTGGGATACCGATACGGTACGGTAGTGTAGTGTAGTGTACTGTACTGTACTGGTTCTATTTTCTTTTTTTCTTTTTTTCTTTTTTTGTTTGTTTGTTTGTTTGTTTGTTTGTTTGTAAAAGAATACCGGTACACTTGGCGGTTAATTGACGGATAAGTAAGGTTAGATGATCCTTGGTATATAGATACTAGGTAGGTAACTTTGTAACTTTGTAACTTTGTAACTTTGCATTTATATGTCTTGAGGAATTTCTTTTGACTTTTCAAAACTCAGACCAGAAGAGCTTTTCTTTCCTTTCAAACTTTAGTTATGTATTGGTGGTAGGATAGGATAGTGTGGTATGGTATGGTATCCTAACTAGATGATCAATCTAGACCCTTCATCAATAATGATTTACCCTCTGCCGATATTCTGCACCTCGTTATTTCAAGTGCTTAGGTAGGAAATGCCCGTAATCCTAGACTCGGATCTATGCAGGAATATGAGCTTGGGTGGTTCCAAATGGATCCAATCCTTGAATAGCCGTCTTGGCCGTGAGGAAAGGAGGGGCGGGAATGAGGCTTGGACCATGGAATTGGGAGAGAAGGTGGGACTTTTTGTTTTCAGAGGTGAGAGGTGAGAGAGGTGTGAGAGGTGTGAGAGGTGTGAAAGGGTGATGTCAAGAAGACCCAGAAAATTATGATGAGTTTTTTTTGAAACTCTATTTGATACAATTGTAAGACATTTGGATGATGTGGTGATAGGACTGAAAGGGTTTGAAGGGTAAGGGTTTGGTTTTGGTTTGGGGTTCAATTGATATATTTGGAGATTACATGTTTGTTTGTAATTTTTTGCATTAGTTTGACTGGCCGTCACACAATGACACTGTACTTACTGTTAAAACTGTCAACCCTTTTGCTTTTCTTCGTATGTAAGCCTAAGTATGATGACAGGATGAATGATTGATTGAATGAATGATTGATTGATCAGTTGAATAGATGAATGACAGGATGAATGATTGATTGAATGAATGATTGATTGATCAGTTGAATAGATGAATGACCCGTACCCGTTCGCTTGGGACTACCCTTCCTCCCTTCCTCCCGCTATGATTCAGGGACAAATGGTACCATTGCACCAGCCAAGCACTTGTAGATCTACAAACCAAAGGAAGATCGATATTTCCCAAGGAAAGACTATTTTTTGGATGAAAGCTAAGATTCTATACAGTTAGATTCCTCCTCTGGTCTACGGAGTACTCCACCGTCGAAATGCACTCGCCATCATCATCATCATCATCATCATCTAGTGTCTGGTATCTGGTATCTTGCATCTAGAATCTATATCAAATCGTATACCGGTACGCACAAGTAGAAGATTTGTCAATTGTTATATCTTCAAGACTTTCAAGACGTACAAGACCTTCAAAAGGGGCTTACTTTCCCTTGGTATATTCGCCGAGTATCCGAAGCTAGAATTGAATTGCGTATCCACTGTGGTGTCTTAAAACAGACTTTCTTCCAATGCGAGTGAGTCCCTTGAGTAAGTTGAGACCCTCCCTCAACTTTCAAGCCCCTCAAACCTCTCAAGCCTCTTGAATTTCAATATCTGAAGTACCGCTACCGTGTACGAAATAGAGGTGAAGAAAGAAAACGTACACGGCACACGAAAATAGAGAATAGAAAACAAAAAAACTAGATAACGTCATTCATTGCCTTGCCCTGCTTTCCTTTCCTTACCTTTGGAACAACTTCATTTTTTTCTTCTTCAACCGTGCCACCGAGTTACTAGGTATTTCATCTACCTCATTACTTACTACTCCTATTTTGGAAATCTATTCATTAGTAATCAATGTTTTAGCAATCATTCCAAATTAGGTAGTATTGTGCCCTTTACACATCTTTTACTTCCTACAGAGTAATTCTTTTTCTGACGTCGACTGTGAAATCCCAGTCCCACCTTCACCATCCCAAATTCCTATCGCTATCTAAACTTTTTCCCCAAACTTCTCGAATACGAGTTATACCTACCTTCCTCTTCCCCCAAAAGCTTCTCCACTCGTTTTAATCTTCTCTCTATCTTGAATACATTCACAATTCCATCTACTGATCTGCCAAAGTGATTAGGCGTCAAAGAAATCACTGCAGAATCACAGTAGGAAAGATGTTGTTTTCTCGCCTCTTTTCAGTCACTTTACTGGCTGCTGGAGTGCATGCTCAAGCATCTTCAGAAAGTACTTCGAGTTCGAGTTCAAGTTCGAGATCTAACACAGATTCCACATCAACGGAAACTGATTTAACCACAATAACGGGGTCGGAATTAAGAACTCCTACAGGATCTTATCTTTCTCTTTCCACTACAATTACACTTTCTACATCTTCATCCCCTGTATCGACTAAAGCTATAGTCTCGACTTCAACTGGTAGCACCACGACTCGCACCACGACTTTGGGATCAACTACAATCTATGCATTGGGCACAGAGACTTTAACCGGAAATACAACAGAATCAACCAGTTCCGCTACACAAATTGTTCTGACGGGCGGAGGACGTCATACCACCACCAGTGCCATCAATGGAACATCCAATTCAACAGCCACATCCACCTCCAGCTCTGCCGTAGCAACCAACACCACTCCCTGCAACAACTATGTTGAATTCTGCGATCGCAGTTACGGAAACATCACCGAAGTATCCGCACACAATTCTCCCTTTGTTAGAAGTGGTAGCGCGGCTGCAAATCAAGCATTGGATGTGACAACCCAACTCAACGATGGTATCAGATTATTACAGGCTCAGATTCAATGGAATGGAAGTATTCCACATTTCTGCCATACTTCCTGTGATATATTGGACGCCGGTCCTATTACAACCTATCTTAGCGAAGTCTACGATTGGGTGCAAGCCCATCCCTTCGACGTCGTCACCATTCTCCTCGGCAATGGAAATTATTCCAAAGTCGATAAATACGTTCCATTTATCGAAGAAACCGGTCTCCAAAACTACGCATACGTACCCCCCAAGATTCCCATGGCGCTAGACGATTGGCCCACCCTCGCCAGCATGATTCTCAGCGGAAAGAGAGTCGTATTCTTCATGGACTACGAAGCAAACCAAACCGCCTATCCATGGATTCTCGACGAATTCACGCAAATGTGGGAAACACCTTTTGATCCCACCAACCGCTCGTTCCCATGTACACCACAACGCCCACCCAATCTTCTCGATGCTGATGCGAAATCGCATATCTACATGACGAATCATAATTTGAACTACGACATTAATCTCCTGGGCATTTCACTGTTGGTCCCGTATCAAAATTTACTGAATGAGACGAATAATGTCACGGGATATGGATCGTTGGGAATGAACGTCGAGCAATGTGTTGAAGATTGGGGATTTCCACCAAAGTTCCTGAATGTAGATTTCTATAATGTGGGACAAGGAAGTGTTTTTGAAGTCGCCGCTGAGTGGAATAATGTTACCTATAATCGAGAATGTTGTGGTAGTTCGGCGACTAGTGATGCTGGAAGATTGGATGTGGTAGGGAGAAGTGCAGTGATGGTTGTGATGGGTGTGCTGGGTTTCATGTACTTTGGATTGTGAGGTGAAGAATTGGATTGGACTGAATGTGATTTCGGGATGTGTGTATAGATGGTATAATGATTGTTGTTGATATCAGTGGGGTTTTACTTTGATATCTGGATGGTTTGATGATGCTTTGCATTGCATTGCTTTGCTTTGTATACATGGAATGGCGTTTTGGATATCTATCTAGCTTGGAGACTTGGGTGCTTGTTTGCTTGCTCAAATGGGAATATGAAATAGATTACTGGTACTAGGTATATTGGATGCATGGTGTGTATATAAAAGATATAATTGATGGAATATTTTGTTTATAGTATGTTGTCGATCTCTGTTTTGAAAACCTATGATATTGATATTGATGTTGACAACCATTTTCCTTTCCTTACTTCTATTCTCTTTCTCTCTATTCTCTCTATTCTCTTTCCCTCCTCCTGTCATAAATGAACAATTCAATAATAATTCATTCGCTTTAATCCCCATTTCCTTTCTTTTTCTTCTTCTTCTCTCCTCCTTCTCTCCTCCTTCTCTCCTCCTTCCCATCTTTTTTTCTTCTTCATCTTCTCTTTTTTTTAGAGAATTAGAAATATATATATGTGTGTGTGTGTGTGTATGTGTGTGTATGTGTGTGTATGTGTGTGTATGTGTGTGTATGTGTGTGTGTGTGTGTGTATGTGTGTATGTGTGTATGTGTGTATGTGAATATATAATTCTTTATATTATATATATATATATTTAATTCTCTTATTTATAGAGATCTGGATAATTGGTTTCGAAATTCAGAATTCAGAATTCAGGGTTCGGGGTTTGAGTGCTGGTGCTTGGGTTTACTTAATACTTGGGAGGTGGGCATTGGTGCTTGGATTTTGGATTTTGGATTTTGGATTTTGGATTTTGGATTTTGGATTTTGGATTTTGGATTTTGGATTTTGGATTTTGGATTTTGGATTTTGTTGGATTTTGGATTGGGTTTTTGGATTGGGGATTGGGGATTGGGGATTGGGGATTGGTGCTTGAGTTCTGGATTCTGGTTTGGGAATTGGGTGCTGGTGCTTGCGTTTGGGTCTGGGTATTGTAATAATAATTGTAATAAAGAGGTTTTCGATTCTGGATTCTGGATTATGTAATGGTAATGGTAATGGTAGTAGAGAGATGTGGGGAGATGGGAAGATGAAGGAAGAGGAAGAGGGAGGAGAGGGAGATGTGTATTATAGAGAGAGATGGGAAGATGTGACGAAGAGGGAGAGTTTTTCTAGAGGATGGGGGGTATGTATTGGGGTTGGGGTCGGGGTCGGGGGTAGTATTGATGTTAGGTATGAATATGTGTATGAATACACAACAGCGAGATAGAGAATACCTGAACTAGACTAGACCAGGCTACGCTAGGAAGTGAACAGAGAAACAGAGGAACAGAGGAACAGAAGGCAGGAGGGAAAGAGATGAGAATATAAATACTAAACAGATACTGAACGCACATTTTGAGATTCTATGATGGTGGGAGGGAGGAAAGGGGAAAAGAAGAAAAAGGAGAAGGAAAAGTAAAAGAGGAAGGAAAAGTAAAAAGGGAGGGAGGGAAGGGTAAAGATAGATGTAGATGCGGAAGAAAAGCTCGTGGATACCTAGTAGCATAGTATCTACTATATTATATCATATAATCATAGCGAAATATGATATGATATACACGACCAACACCCAACTGATCGATTTATAGGTAGAGAAGTTGAGATTTAGTACTCGTGGATAAGTGGAGGGAAAGGAAAAGAAAAGAAAAGATTTATATACTAGATATGGAATGGATAGATGAATGAATGGATAAATAGATGGGTTCATATAACATAACATAACATAACAGAACAAACTATTCATAACTCCCAAGAAGTTCTCCATATATAGTTGAATTTTGAAAGTCAAGAGGATAATCCATCAGGGTTTGGTATATGAAGTTGAGTGAAATGAGTGAGTGAGTAAATGAGAGAAATAAATACAAATAGTCCAGCTCAATAACATTACCTAAATACTTCACTAACGGGATATCGAATTGAATGTTTGTATTTCGAGAAGACGATATATGATTACTAATAGGCATCTACAGTGAACTTACCTGTTCCCTACCTGTGTGTGTTGTGTTGATATTTTTATAATGATATCATGCTGAGATGATTTGTTACGTATTATAGTATAGTATGCAGTATTGAGATTGAATTTGAGATGTTGATAGGGCGGATATGATGGGATGGGATAAGACAATGAGAAGATGATGTAGTGATGTGGTAGAGAGATAATTCACATTCTATTTCTCCCTGCCAGACGCGGTCAAGCTCTGCGAAAACAACCTGAGAGACTCGGAAAATGAGAACTGTTACGTTGATACAATTCAGAAATTACGAAAGAACCCTCTTACTTCTATCACCCCTTTGATTTATACCAATCAACTAACCGAGAATATGACCAACATACTATAAAAGGAGTATATAATCTCAATATCGCATCCTGAACACAGACTGAAAATAAAGTAAAGGTATTCATATCCATATCTATATCCTCCATACCATCAATCTCTACCAAACAGCCCCAGATTCCAATCACCTTGATTGTATATCTTCTGCATGTTTACCGCAGGATAGAAACTTCACATGATCTTTGAGTTTGACGATTAATCATAGCTGTAAGCCAAATCATTCATTGCAGTACAATATTTGAAAATCCATACAAATCGTGGTATTTAGAATCAAGTACGGACTGGAATAGAGAAATCCTCGGTATGTACGTTCCTGAAATACCCCTCATCTCATCTAGAAAACAATACAGACTCTTGATAGCTAAATTCTTAAGTTCTCAGCCGGGACTTTGGATTTAAAATTGATTCCCGATTTAAATAAATAGATTGAGTTTAATAGATATAGCATTTGGGTAGGGTATGCGGCTTAGTTCATGCTCTTAGCTTGTGTGTAATCTCGTAGCAGGGTAAGCGATGAATGGAGAGGAAGAATGAATACGGCAGTAATTTCGAATTCAGTCAAGATAGACTGCAGTGACAGAGATGCAATATGAGTGCATAAGAACAAAGGGTGGTGAAAGCAACTAATTAGCTGGTTCCAACCCCTCGTTAAACCGCCTTCTAGAAACAGCCACTGGTAAAATTGAGAAGAGATGATTATCAGAACATATTACGATCGATATAGTCTACTTGTGTAAAATGAAGAGGAGATATTGTTCGCTGTGATGAGAATATAGTATTATCCTTTCAGCATGGTACATACAATGTATGTATCACAGTGTGGGTGAGAGCTAACATATTCAGCTTTAAGTCAGAAATCGAGATATTGATATAGACCTCTCTTCTTATGGGACTAATGGGACTTGTAATTCCAAACCAATTATAAGTCTCTTGAAGAAAATTGCTTGAATATATGGAACATCAACAGGTAACACTGAATGATTGCTTCCACTTGGAGCCAAGATTCAAGAATATCAATTTCATGAGTGACCAAATATGTACAAGGAGGTGACAATAAAGTCAGTAATCAAAAGACGTAAAAGATTATGATTGATTCCGAAAAAACGAACTCCTAATATGGGTATCAACCTATCCTATCCAACTCCAAATGCCAGTTTCCCAAAGTATATCTCATTCCCCCATAAACCCTAATCACTCCCCATCCCCTTCCTACCCTTAACAACATTCACCATATCCTCCACATCGTCCTCCTCCCCCAGCGTCTCTACCTTCCCCCCACTACTCTTCGTCAACTTATCATCCGTCGCATCGAAAGTTTTCTTCGCCTCATCAATAAACATCTTCTTCTCAAACACCTCTGTGATTTTTCCCAAAAATGCTGGATTCTTCCGACAAGCAAATTTAATATCATCGAGTTTAACTTTTTGTCGACCAGCTATTTGGGCTGCGCGAGAAGCTTCAAAACAGAGCTCGATGATGAAATCAGTTACTATTTCATCGAGGGTTTTGGTCGTAGTTTCAAGGGCATGATGGACGTCACCGTGAGCGTGGAGAAAAGATTTTACTGGATAGGTTGAATTAGTTTGGGTGTTGATTGGTAGGAATAGAAGAGGGAGCCATAGGGAAAGATTGGAACGTACGTTCTGCTTCGGTGAAATTTTGTTGACCGCGGTTTTTGGCTGCGCGAGCTCTTGGTTCAGACATTTTTTGAGGTAGTGTGAAATTTGGGTTTGAATAGCTGATCAAGATATGATGTGGTGAATTGCGCGCGTTTTGAAGAGAAGAAGTCTGATACTAATTGGTATGTTCCCAAATTTGATAGTTGTAGTTCTGGCAAATAGTTGTATTTCAGTCAATTTCTGATCCGTTAAGTCCGCGAGGATAAATATCAAGCGCTGCAGAGGAGATGTATCCGCGCGTTTCTTGTGATGGTACTGTCACTCTGGGAGGAAATCGAATCTCTGATGTAAAGTAGAGTCGCAGAGCTTCCGCGAGCTATACTACCATTAATAATTTATCCGGAAATCGGGTCTATAGATAGTCCGGCTACCGATTGCCCAATGCATGTGAATGGAAATGTGTTTGATAGATGGTATTTACAGATTCATATATTGTGGAATACTCCAATTATACAAAAGTTTTCCTGTGATTTCGATCATTACTGTACAAAAATGGTTTGTCGGGCCCAGAAATTTTAGTTTAGGACTCTGCATATGCGAATTCCTCTTGCGCAAAAGTACTAACAAGCTATCTAGTCAGCTCTCTTCAATTTCCAATCAGCGCTGCTAGTGCTCCTCCTCCTCATATGTACGAGCGCATACGCACATCAATTATTTCCCAATATCATGGATCGCAATAAGGAAGGGTATGATAGCATCTCTTGTGAACAAAGCTGGAAACTGGAATACTGATGGAAACTAGCACTTTTACTGGGTTGTTCTGGAAATGTGCGAGGATAGGAGAGCGATTGAGCCCTTATATAAGTGTTTGCTGTGTTGTCATGGCTGTGAGTTTTACTCTGCTTGGCTAGACTGGGGAGTTACTAATGAATGGCAATAGGTTTCTCTGTTTGTTGGTAACTAAATGTTTGGGAGAGGGGATTTGCACGGCGTTTGGAGGGGAGATGAATTTATGTCAAATCGAGATCTGGATCTCAAAGACATTTGGCATAGGAGGTGTGCTTGGAACGTTATGAGAGGGTGGCATTTGAGCCAGAATGATATTACATTATACGCATAATCGAACATTATACCAGATTATTTTACCCTCCTGCGCATCCACGCATTCCTTGCAGAAGCTATTCCTTTGCGCCAGTCTCCAGTCTCCAATTTTCAATAACCAAAACACCTTCGCTAATACCCATTCAAACGCCCATATATAGTATACAACCAAGACAAGTGCTAAAATGGATGTAAAGACCGTTCCTCGACCCTTCAAAATCGAGATTAGAGCTCTTACGTCATGGTTCAAGGCAATGAACTTTGAATACTGGCAGTATCCATAGTTTCATTGTCACCCCAAATATCTCGACTCTCTTGTTCCACAGATCTCATTGCAGAAGCAACTTCCTCCAACTTTGCTACCACATCAAGAACTCCTTCATTAACCCTTTGGAAATACTTATCGTTAGCCTCCCTTCTCTTCCTTGCCAATACAATATCTGCCTTTGTGTCCTCTTCCAATTTACTACCCATCTTCTCTCCGCCTCCACTATGAACCCCACTAGTGGTCGTACTCCTTCCTCCATCCGTTCCAGATGTCGCCGTCATTCCCGGTCCATCTAGAGCACTCTTCCCCTCACTTCCCAATGTCCCACCCCCAATATCACCTTTACGTCCCTCATCAGCCACATCATCCGCTTCACTCCTAGCCCACGCTTGCGCCAAAGCTATTTGTGTTTTCCGTAATTCCTCTAAAGCTCTACTATGTTCAGGTCCAAATACATGTGTCGCATTCACAGCACTAAGCTCAACTTCTTCTAATGTACTTTGCATTTCAGCCCATAATGCATCGGTTCTCGCAGCTTGTTTTTGTCCTTCGGAAGGAGCTTTCCCTGCGCGAGGAAGGGAAATTATGGGAGCTGTATCGGTGGGTCCATCGAGATTAGTTCGCAATGGTAATCTTTGGGATCGTTGACGGACAAGAGAATTTCTAGAAGTGGTGGGATATAAGGTTGATTGATTGGATTGTACAGGTGCTAGAGCACCTTCTAATGATACGTGAGAGGCATTTTGTGAAGGTGTAGTAAAGAGTACTGGAGGTGGATCACGAACTGGTCGTTTTGATTTTGATTTTGGTGATTGATCCATATTGGGCCTTAGAACGAAAAGATTGTATATGTGTATGGAAGTAATTTGGAGAAGTCGGGAGATAGAAGTTATCGAACTTCTTATCAGTGATTGTTATCGCCGACAATCTGCATCAATATAGATGCCTTAAAATAAAATCAATTCTGACTACTTTCAGGCTACAATTTATTCTGCCCAGAAATTCATTTGTTCGCTTAGCGCATTTTAGCTTCACGCACTCATTGTGATTTTGAAATTCTTCTCTCCAGCTTTCGCAACGACATATCGACAACTAACCATAACCCATCAATTCCCGTTATCGCCTTAATTCGGTACATACCCAATTTCTCTACGATTTATACTCTCAATAAATTTCAATCAGCAGCTAATTCGAAATTTCTCAATAGCAATCATGGGTAAAGGAAAGCCAAGAGGTCTCAACGCCGCTCGCAAACTTCAAAACCATCGTCGCGAGCAAAGATGGTCTGATTTGTCCTACAAGAAGCGTGCTTTGGGTACCGCTTTCAAGTCCTCGCCATTCGGAGGTTCCTCCCACGCCAAGGGTATCGTTCTCGAGAAGGTCGGAGTCGAGGCCAAACAACCTAACTCCGCTATCCGAAAGTGTGTCAGAGTCCAGTTGATCAAGAACGGAAAGAAGGTCACTGCTTTCGGTATGTGGATTATTTTATATCATGGGATTCCTGCGAGGTAGTGGAGGATAAATTGAAGATCTGCGGTCGAGAGACGGATGATTTAAGGCAGTTGGAGAAATGGCAGAAATAAAAATGAAGAAGAGCTACTAACATGATTTTTTTTTTTTACAGTTCCTAACGATGGTTGTCTTAACTTTGTCGATGAGAACGACGAGGTCCTCCTCGCTGGTTTCGGTCGTAAGGGAAAGGCCAAGGGAGATATTCCTGGTGTTCGTTTCAAGGTCGTCAAGGTCTCTGGTGTCGGATTGTCCGCTTTGTGGAAGGAGAAGAAGGAGAAGCCAAGATCATAAACGAATATGTTAACGATTTTGCTTCTTGGGGGGAATGGGATATGGTGTTTTGCTGTCGCGACGATCGATGGCTAGGCTCAGAATCTACATATAGAGCATAGTACTTTCACACCTGCAGCATTTGGGAATGAAATACCTCCATTGATCATGATCACCATCAATTTGTCTTTTGGAACGGATTTGGTTCGTGAAAATGGTTCTTGTGTGATGAACATTTGGGAGATTGAAATGGATTCGAGATGATGGCTGGTTGTTCGTCTCGAGTTGATGTTTGTGGACTTGGGATGAGTGGCAAAGTGTAGTTTGATTTCAGAATTTCCACCCACTCGGTACTCCCAAACGCTCAAGCGCGCAACATGCCATTTCCCTAGTGATAACACTTCATCTAATATTTTTCAGCCATAATATCGAAAATTATCACGAAAATGCAAAAGAAGCAATTGATATGACGCTCCGCTAGCTACCCGACTACTGCCATGGTAACTACTAGGTACTCTATATCTTTTCAACAAATGTCAATACTGCCAATGTATATATAGTATCGCTCTTGCGTTTCAACCATTTCTCGATGCCTGATAGATATATTTCGTTCTTATATGACCTTGCTATTTATATTTGTCCTGGCATATACCTCCTAGCTAATAAGATGCCCAATTCTCTTTTCTATATGCCATGATCCTGAAACAGTCACAATGCTACTGCGGACCCATGAGCTCTTTCCAGCCCGCATTCACTCACTCGTCATTGCTTGAAACCTATTTGTCCGATGTTTCTTTCTGCATTAAAAAAGAAAATTATCCTTTCGGGTGGTGATGGTATGGTTTTACTCACAAAAGAGGAAACAAAAATGCATAAGCTGCAGCCAAGCCCTATGTGCTACAATCATTCTCCGAAAGACTAGTGATATGTAATTGCGCGACTTAATTCTTACAAGTATGTTACACCAACCACACTAGCAGCTCTCCGAGTCAGATTATTGAAGAGAGTCATGTTTGTAAAGTTTTGCTGTAGCGTCTGCATCTATTAACCATTTTCTGTTTCTACTCTAGTCATGCGGAGTTGTGATGCATAACATAGGTGGATTTACTAAACAATTAAGTACTACAGAATAAACATTAAAATAATAAACTTTTATGTAATACACAGTATCGGCCTCCTCCTTACTCTAATTTCCATCTAGCCCTCCCAAATCATCATACATTCATCGGAATCACACTTCCTTTCCCTTCCCTCCCCCAATACCCCCATCCACTACTCCCAAACATTAACCGCCATAGCCAACGCCACCACATCCGGAGTCCTAATATAATCCACCTCGATCAAGTTCGGTTTCCCTTTTTTCCCTCTCCCCCGTACAAGTCCTCCAAAATTCCTAAACAAGCTCCGCTGCGCCAATATCGCATACCCGAATATAGAACTCCACCAATTACCGACATCGGCCTGGAAAGCAGACGGTTGAGTGAGAATCCAGGATGATTTATGCATTTGTGCGGGGTTTGTGGGGGTGATGGCGGGAGAGGATTTGTGTTGGGAGAGGAGGTGGAGTTGGGAGGAGGCTAAATGGGAAGGAGAGTCGGTGGCGGAGTAGCGCCCGGTTACGGGCAGGCGGGCCGCCGGGAGGGGAGTGAAGGTTATTTTGTAGTCGGTGGACGCGCGGCGGGAGAGGGGGTCAGACACTGAATTTAGTGGTTAGTTTAAGGCGGTCGGGATTCTATAGGGAGATCTCGATAGAAATGATGTGTTTAAGGGAGTAAAGAGGTGAAGATGAAGGTAGATTACGATATAAACGCTGCAATATACGAAGGGGGAGCTAAGGATTTGAGACTGAATGCAGAAGGGAAGACTTCAAGGATTGTAATATTCAAATCGATTTTAAAGCTAGCAACTGCAATATGAAAGGACAAGCAATACTTACAAATGCCACCGGGAATGTTAGACATTTCCCGCTTATCAATAGGGGAAGAAGACAAATCTTGTGAGTCGAGAGAATCTGTGGTGTTCAAAGGTGCAAGATAATCACCAAAACTAACAGGGTCGCAGCCAGCTGAAGATGCTGTCAGAATGGTATTTGCATCTCTTTTCCCCCTCCCAGGCAATGTCGAAACCGGTACCGGTGCATCACAAGGAACCCTCACCAACACCGTACTATTACCCCCCTTTGTCACAAAAGTGTCAAAAGGCAAAAGCGACAAATCCCATCCCAATCTCCGTGGTTCCTGCCAGGCATTACGAATGCCACTCAATAACTCATAAAACTTCATCCAATCAATCGCATTAAATTTCCTCCATTTCCACGCATTACTTGCATCATGCGATATATCAAGCACGATGAGTTCTCCGGGATGTGCTTTTGTAAATCTATTCACATCTTCAATTACACTCTCGATACTTTGACCCGTGGCACCCCACATCTTCCCTGAGGCAAATGTACCATGGTAAGTCATCCATTTCCCTTCATAAAACACAGGACGGATATCTAACCAGCGGGCTCCGAAAATTAGTTGCATAAACACGGAATTGGATTGTGTTTGTGTGTTGTGTAATGTGCCTGGTCCTTTTAGTGAATCTCTTACGATATTAGCCCCCGCGTTGTGAGCCATGGGCATACTGATTTGACGGAGAGGTTTCGAGGAGAGAGTGGAAATAGTGCTTTGCATCCAGGGGATTGGAGGGTTAGAGCTGACATAGGGGGTTGAGATACCATTGCCTGCGAGGATGAATGGATGCGGATGATTTTTGCTATAAACCAGGTCGATAATTGAATTTTTGGGATTGTTGAGAGAGGAGAGGTTCTCATGATAGACAACCTCGATTTTGGTTGGATTTCGACGGGCTCGAACGGTAAAGGATTCAGAGGATGAAGGATTATCGATACGATATGTTGCTTCGGCCTTTGCGTCCCGTAAATATAGAATCCATGAGATACAGGATTCGGCGCTGGTACCTGTGGTAATTTGTTAGAATTGGGAACTGTGCATAAGGAATAGAACGTAGCTTGAATACCGGATGGAATGGTGGTATTGAGAAACCATTTCATGTGATGTGTTTCATTAGATATCAAGTGCCAGTCGTATGGTGTTCCATTGACGAGTTCTACATATGCTTTTGATGCTGCAAGAACCGTAGGTAGCAGAAGCAGTAGGACTGCAAATGAATGTAGGGTAAAATTAAACATTATAGATAGTATACAAGTGGAGACTATAACTCCTGAGATGCACAAATGCGTACGAACCCAATAACATGCAGAACTCGCAATATAGATGATTCACAAGACAGGAAGACGAAGGAGACAGAATGCACAAGCTGGAAATTGCTAAAGTGTCAACACTGCCAACCCCAAGTTGTGTGGGAGGTGTTAACGTCATGATTAAGAATTTAGTGTACTGTCTACAAAAGATCACCTACCGAAGTGAAAATAGTGGACACTCCATAATTTTTATCGAGAACATCATATGTCTTATCAATTGCACCCGCATTTTGGGGACAGCAATATAGACATGAAGTGTGTTTGAAATAGACATGGCCAGTGGCGGTCAGCAATGTATGACAGCAATACATATGAAAAAGCCTCAAAGTTTGAGCGTAAAAATTTGAGCGTAAAAATTTGAGATTGTCTTGCGGACAAACCTAGTATGTCATTAATCGTCATGAATCGTCATGCCCTAAGAAATGGTACAAAGTTTGCAAGTTCAGGCGAAACAAGATATTCGAAACGAACTTTGAATTGATACTTTTGTTACTCGTGAATAGAAGCCAAGGAACTTTCTATCAACAAGTTTGTCCTTATTCCTTAATCTTCATGTTCTTTTCGCTGCTTCGGTATGAATTGCCTGAAAAGAAAAAAACGGTGAGATTCGTGGGAAAAGTCAGATGGTAGTAAAGTTTGAGGGGAGTTTGGTTGCTTCGTAAAGCAGACAAATCATGTTGAAGTATCTCTGCAGAACAAAGTTTTCCATTGGAAATGTCTTATCCTATCCATAAAGTGGGAAATGTTGAAGAAGAAATATCAGACTCACGTGTCTTGCACATGATCGGAGCCACTAGCTCGATGTTTAAACCTTCCGCAGTCCCAGAAGGAAACTTCAATCCAGGAGAATGGGTTCTGAAACATGTCATTTTACTGCCTGATGATATGTGTCATCCACAGAGTATAAGGGATGACATGAAAAACCAATCAACGCAATCACGACGACATGAACTTAAATGATCCTACACACGTCAATAAAAAAAAGGTCAAAGAGTCATTGAATCCTATTTGATGCGATTCATGAGCAGATCATACTTTGTCTCTACCAAGTCTACTCGGCAAATCTAGGGCCCTTTGGCAGCAACGTGAATAGGTGCCTAGTGTCAACTCCTTAGGTGACACTAAGCGCTTCTCAAGCCTGAGCGGCTGAGTTGAGATCTAGTGTAGGAAGATACCATTAGTGCAGCTTAACTAAGCAAAGCATAAAATTGTTGGCGCGTGGCAAGGCGGCTGGAATCCTGTGGCTCGCGTACGCTTTGCCCTTTTTGGGATGTAAGGTTCACACTAGCAATTAATGTCTGTTCATCAAATTTGAAGTAGGAAGATCAAATAAGCTTTTTGACACCCCTAGAAAAACCGCCTCTGGCACTTTCTGATGGCGGTCCCCCAAATATCACATGTGTGATGTGTCAAGGCCTGCTCTTTCAAGTTCAGGTGTATGCCATCGACGACGCGAACATGTGTAGAGGATACGCTCAAATAGTGGAAAGAGGCCGCAAATCTCGGTCTTATGTGGACTACTTGTAAGTAGAGTTTGTTTCAAGGCAAATACATCGAAATTTCCAGAAATGACTTGAATCTCAGCTCTGTCACAACCGTTCTAAGCGATTTCGTCGGCTTCATCAATGTTTTGTATCTTTTTGTACAATATGAGGCTCCACTGATCTCCCGTCGCGGAGATCAGTAATCATGACAAAATGTTTGGCAAGCATATACCTATACTCGGGGAGTTAATCCTGCAATTGGATAACAGAATTTAGAACAAAGTTTAATAAATTGATATGGTCGAAAAAGTGAGATTTTTGCTTTTAAGTCCATTACTCATACATGGACTGGTGGGGTGAACTCTCCAACGCGCGCGTAGTTGCTGGCCACGATGATTGCATGTAATCATTTTGTCTTTCTTTCAAGCTGTCCGAAGAGAACCCGCCCCCCCAAACCGAAGTCCAACCTATATACTTATTTGGACTTTAGATGACATTGTAAATTTGAGAGAGTCGGCCAACAAAAGGTGGGCTCGAAATAGGGCTTGGGAAATAAGCGGATGACAAATGAGCTACCATCAAGTCATTGCCGTACTCCGTACGCGTGTTATATTTTATATGAACCAATCTAGTGGAGATCTATTTATTTCAGGATTTGGAAACTCTTCATTTTAGTGCTGAGTATTGCCGGGACTGTCAGCAAGACAACTCGGCAGTATTATTTGCGTATAACAACTAATCAAGAGCTGAGCACGAGTCAGGGGCACAAAGTTAAACTTTGCACTTGTCGCACCGCTCGGTTATAGACAACCACGACTCTACGCGAAGAAGTTTTGGACATTCTGAGACTAGGATCGGAACCTTGTCCCGAGAAGTTTAAAAGATTGCGTTGGAATCTGTACCGTATGTTTTGCATTGCATGTTGAATTAGGATTTCACTAGTTGACAGCTGTGAACATGAGGCTGATTGTTGGAAGTAATCAAACAGGCACCAAAATTCGCTACTGAATAAAAGGGTTCTTCCCAGGTCCCAGTAAAATATTGCGTAGTAATTACCAGGAGTGCGACGTGCGTGCATCAAACGGCTTCTTTCTTATCAGACCAACGGATATAACAAGTGCCGGGTTTAAATAATATGGAGATTAAATACATGAAGCACTCAAGGGACGGAGATATGTCAAAAAGAAGTAAGGGAGGGTCGCTGACCTCCAAAAAGTGCGGGGCGCGGGAGGGGGCCATCTTTTGGATGATGCACCCTGACTCCTGAGCTCCTCTGCAGCGCGGAAGTATTCCACCAATCAATGGGTCGATCAATTAAAAAGTCTGGATTTGGCTGCCTGCCGTTGTGGCTATAAATCCGAGTTTCCTCGAAATCTCCGAATTTTGTGGCTAGTGTGTCAAGGGCGAATTTTTGAATTTTGTTTTACAGATGCTTCACGACCTGCAAGTCGATAGATCGACCATATTACCCTTGAACACATGAAGGGAAGGGAAGGGCCACAGTACCCTTAAACATATGAAGGGGATTGTGAAGGAGGGGACGGCCAAGAGAGCCAAGATGATAAAATTTCTGGGCAAGGAAAATGCATGTCACTGCACTCTTCTGAGTGAGCGGCAGCTGCGGATATAGCGGGAGTATGGCAAGGTCTGTCCTGTTCTTTTGATCCAGGATGGAAATGAGGAGATTGTTGTTTGATTAGAGTTCTAGAAATCCGGGAGGACTTCTCAATGCAGCACGGAGATGGAAAGAATACCAGAAAGAATTGCGAATGCATGAGCCGAGAAGACGGAGATCATCATTTGGATCTTGATACAAACGATCGTTCAAACACCAAATGCATTGTTGTAACTTGTGGAATATAAATTCCAAGAGTTCACTCCAAGTCCGAAGCTATCGTCGGATCCGAGGCATAATTTTTTAATATTTTGGATGGGGGGTGAGGGGGGAAGAGATTTGAGTTTGCTCCAACATTTTGGTGATGTGGCGAGAACGATACTTTCCTTTGAAATCCAGACGTGAAAACTCAATAGAGTATTTATCTAGTAATTGGAAAAATTCAGTAGTTGAAAAAGTTAATCGTATAGCGAAGTTTAACCTTCAGCCAATAAATACCTGAGTCAGCACGAGACAATAACTTTATGCCTTGACTGTTGCTGATTCTGGGATTGCTTATGGTTGAGTAGATGTTTTCCCAAGTCGGTAGCGCCATTCCTCGTGACCCAGTTGACCCAGTATCGAAATCAGATATTGAACAGTACTGGATGTGCACAATACGTCCCAACGGTGTATCTGTGAACCCCCCTCGCCCCCTCAGCCCCCTAATCTTAAAACAACTTACGAGTTATGTTATAGCTTTGAATATCTGTTCTTTGATCGGTCATGGATTGATTCATGGATGGAAACTCTCTTTTAATTCAAATATGGTGAAGAGAGCCATGAAGAGGTTGATGTGCGAAGAGCGAAGCGCGAGATGATCTGAAATCGCAGGGGAGACGATTATACTTTATTTGTTCCCCATTCGCTTAGCAGCAGACTATGGCTGAAGTGGCAGTTGCTCCGTGCTTCTGAGGAAGCTATTAATCATGCTAAAATTATACAGCTCTAATTTTCGAAGTGGTTTCCAAATTTCTAATATATGTCGTTCTTTTCGGTTATAGAGTTTTCTGCACTCCGTCTTAGCCTAGGGAATTCCATGTTGTTGCTTCTTTTGCCACTAGAACACTTCGGAGGCTCGTTTAGCATGAATGTCTGGCCGCCGGGATAAAGTCTCCGATGAGTCAATGTCATATCAAATTTTATATTGAGATATCTCAATCAGTGTTGGATTTATGTAAGGATTCCAGTCAGCCAACCGTGTACGTTGAGGATCGAGATCTGATTATTAGTAGATTGTGCAGTCGGATTTAGGCGTTGTGCTCCGGTCTTGCATTCCTGGTCTAGATTGCTAAATTAGGGTCTTTTTGTAGCTCTGCTGCATCTAAACCCTATCATCTAGTCAAACCTTACATACGACAAAGACCTTGTTGCTATAATGGTGGTGGACAAAAGTCGTAGGTTCAAAATCGAAGGACCAGTCACCAGGTCACAGTAGTCGGGTAATAGTATGGGAATGCTGAGAGACAGATGTATACAAAAACCTTGGTGTCAGAGTTTACTTTTACCGTCGGTACACGGGAGAAACGAGATGAATTCGATTCAAGCAAATATCGCAATTTTGCATAAGACGTTTAACTGTTTAACTTTGGGTTGAAACTCCATATTTACTGACTCGACGAATCGACCTATTAGTTAAATTTGGTCTGAAAAATGATGATGTTCTGATTCCCTGTTGTCCCCAGGGCCCAGGAGCTTTGATATTTGACTCCACAAGCACTTACAAGCATTTTCTTCCTGTGACAGAGCGCGGAAATGTTCCAATTTAATTGGATCTTATACTTTCCACGATACCAGGGTTCAATGTCTGTAATAAGATTTTGGAGACGTATCAGGCGCAAGTCATGAACTTATACTTTTTGAATCTTACTATATAGGACACAACCTCTTCAAGCCAGTCTCTCTGCTTTTGCTTCACTCTTACCAATAGAATTTCTCTTACCATTACATATCGAAATCATATCGAATCCACTCCTTTAAGATCACCACGCAAAACCCAAGCAGATATACAACGCGTCGAATCCATCCATTCATCTACGATTACCTTCCCAGAAGAGTTATTGGTCGGACAAGCTGAGCTGCAGTGTTACCGCAATCAGGCAAAAGCCCGAATCACATCGAGATCATACAAAGTACTCAAGTACTTATCATATGACAGCTAATGCAACTCGATACAACCATTCCGTTTACTACATATTACTCCGTCACTATGCCTTTCATTCAAGATTCTCACCTTCCTCTTTCGTCGTTCGCTAAGACGCACCTCGATAACCCGGATCATTTCGACCCCTCCTTATCGCTCCATACAATTATGAACGGCCATTTAACCAGCCAAGAGGCGTATAGACAAGCTTCTGTCGGCACTCTTTCAGTATCTCAAGCTTTGGAAATTGCTCGAGACAGTGAGGAGGAAATTAGAGATCCAATCGTCATCGGTGTCTTAGAAGTCGCAATCAACAATATCTGGAGGAAGATACAAGAAGAACCCACCACATATGTGATGACCCGCGAAGAATTCGGTGTCTTCAATTACTTTCAAAATCGATTCCAAGGCGTTGAGCTCGCAACAGCAGCGCGAAAGAGATATTGGGATTCCCAGCACAGTTGAGAAGTGCCACAATTAACGGTGCCACAGTGGCTCAATTGATTATCGATTTACTGCACCCTCATCCTTACCTTGTCTAATCCACCCTTGTTCCCCGGTGGATCGTTTCCAACTTCAGAAGTTACAATGTCAGCAGGAACAGAAAATCTGTTTGACTCAAAAGGAGACACTTATGTTGGTGATCATCTTCGATCGATTGATACCAATTGTGAGCCCGACAACAAAAATCGAAAAACAATCAAAAATATCAAAATATTCCTTCTTATTTTAATTAGCTGCGGTCTGTCATTGATCTGGCTTTTACGATCATGCTTTTTAGAGGATGTGGTGGATATCTCACCAAAATCTAACTTGGTCAGATATTCTGCTGCACCAGCACCCTCTGCTGCACCAGCATCCTCTGCTGCACCAGCACCCTCTGCTACTCCCACTTCCGCAGTACTTGAAGTATTTCAGGTTTATCAACCAGTTCTCATCCCACCTGGTGTGTCTGATGAGACAGCATCATATGATGGAGTTGAGGAGACGTCGATAATCGCGTCAACGAATGTTGCTACAAGCTGCAAGGTTGTTTTGATGGAACATACTTTCGGCTACAGCTATGGCATCCCATTTGTTGGTATGGAATTCAGATATATAATCTTGCAATTACCAATCAGCTAATGATCTTACAGGCAATTATACGCCACCTAGCTGCACGTTCAATAGAGTTGTTATGAATTTTACAGTCACTTCAAGCGGTCGTCAATTCGATCGTCTTGCAATAATGTATTTTGGAGACTCTGAAGTTTGGAGAACATCTACCGCAGAACCAACTACGGCTGGAATTAGATGGGAATATCTTAAGGATATGACGGAGTATCTTTATTTTTGGAACTCCCCCCAAACACTCATTTTCGATCTTGGAAATTTGATCGATAGCACCTATACTGGGTATTACTATACCACGCTTACAGCTACATTTTTCACAAGCCAAGAAACTGTTGAGCCGGCTGATTTGATTCTTCCAATCTCCGCAAGGCACGGTGCAGAAGATGCTGTGAGTGTTTTCACGTTACCAGGTGATAACGCCACAAACACCATTAGCTTCCCACAGAACGCCAATCGTGCCGTCTTCTCTATCTCGGCATGTGGTCAATCAACTGAGGAATTTTGGTGGGGCAACGTGCTCCAGTCAGACGTCGCAACATTTGAGGATTACGATGGAACACTTTATGGATATTCACCATTTCGTGAAGTCCAGGTTTTGATCGATGGTCAATTAGCCGGTGTGCAATGGCCATTTCCAGTGGTCTTCACTGGTGGTATCGTACCAGGACTTTGGAGACCAATTGTAGGACTAGATGCTTTCGATCTACGTGAACACGAGATCGACATCACACCTTGGCTTCCTGTCCTCTGTGACGGATCTGAACATACCTTTGAGATCCGAGTTGCAGGGGTTATAGACGATGGTGAGGGAAGCGGTACCCTGATTGATACAGTAGGTAGTTACTGGCTCGTCACTGGCAAAATCTTTATATGGCTTGACTGCAATGACTCTGTCACTACCGGTACTGCACCCACACTCTCGCTTCCAGCTCCTATCATTACTACTTCACAACTCCTCACTCAAAATGCAACCGGCGCAAATGAAACACTCTCTTATACAACCAACGTTCAGCGTTCGCTCTCTATTTCATCTACCGTCGTTACGGAAAATGGCACCTCGACTTCGACATGGACTCAGGAATTAAGCGCTCTGAACTATGGTCAATACACCGCTTTCGGCGCCATTCAAATAAACAACGCAACAACCCATGGCGTCGATACCTCCATAGTAGGAAGTTCCACAAAATATAAGTCCGAATATACATACCCCGTCTGGGTGAACACAACCTATCTAGTCCTTTCCTCCACAAACTTCACCCTTGACGCCGTCATAACCCGCGGTCTCGACCTCCTCATATCCGGAGCCTCAGTCTTCCCATCCGGACTTCAACCGTTTGCTTATCTACCCTCCTCTGCTTCTCTCATTTCCGGGTTCTCGGGAACCCGGCTCTCAACTACCCAAAGTGGATCAGCTCATTACTTGGGTACTTCAGCCGGCAGTTCCGGATATGGCAGCACGAGTCAGACTTTTGAATTTGGTGGATTGGACATTAATAATGATGCGATTGATACGGAATTGTATTACCGAGATGTGGAGGCAGTCAATTCAACGATTGTTTGCGACGAGGAACGATTGGTCGGTGTGGAGATTGGGAAATACACAAATGGTAGACCTGGCGGGGCATATCTAAGTAAGGGTGTGATGAGTGCCAAAGAGGCAATTGGGAGGGGAAAGGGAAGCCCAAAGCAGATGCTTGTTGGTGGGGGGTCTTAGATTTAGGGTTCGACAGAAAGGGAAGTGGGGTGGGTAGCAGGGAGTGGGAGGTGGGGTCGATAAGAGGAAAGGGAGGATGACGAGAGGGCTATGAAATCATACCCGTTAGCTAGTTTACTTCATGTCGCTCATTGGTATTAGAACCTTGCATGTGTTTGGAGAATCAGTTCTCGGCTTTTTTTGTTTGAAGCATCGTTATGTTGCTGGGGGGATTGGGTTGGATTCGGTTGTTGTATATACTTTCTGGCTGCTTAGTTAGTACATAAATTATCATAACCATTTACATTATATAGTACTTTTTTATGCAAAGAGTATTTCGTTGCTTTGTGAATCTGTGAGATTGAGTATCGAATATGCCCCTTATACACCCAAGCAATGAGCATGTTGAAGTTCAAGACATGGTCATCAGCTGCGATGGCCGTCATGTAGGTTGTAGGTGGAAGATTATGTATACATAGATCTTCAGGTCGTCGTCCTTAGGTTGATGGTCTTAAATCCGTTGCTGGGGTCACTTTGAGTATATGAAGTTCAACCTTTGATATATGTATTCAGACACTTATATATCACTGTGTCAAACAGCTCGGAGACTCCAGATACATATTCATATCCTACTGAAAACATTTCACATGTCTATATCTACGAGAGAGTAAATGTATAAGCCGTGGTGATGCTATCTGGTATTGAAAAAATGGCTCGCTCTTGCCAGTTCCTATCAAGAGCGAGCAGCTCCTTTCGTCGATAATATTTGTTTCTTCGTGGCAGCAGCTAACTGCCTACAAACTTCGACAAGGCAGTCGCATTTTGAGTATATCAATTATATCACCAGTCAGCAAATTATTTCTCGTCTTGTCTCAGCATAGCATGACTTTTGCCGTATACGATAAACATTCATTCTATTTGATATACAAGTATTACACCAGGCAGACTATTCTCGCTATTATTTCTTAGTCGAGTACTACCGCCATTGACATTAATATTAGCATTGCCATCCTCTTACAAATTTTCTTATTCGCAGTTCTCAGAGAGACTCTTTACTTTCCGCCTGGTTTACTGCGGTGATCATGGGTCAACTAATTCACGATTCGTCTCTCTGCGATAAAGCCAAGCATTGCATTAACAATAAGCCAGATTGTTCAAGTTCTCAACATGATCAAAAGCGTGTTCATTTGAGCAATGAAAATCAAGGACCACCTGTGGACGGGTCTACTAGTCCGACTGCTCCCAGACAAGATGCCATCGATCAAGCTGCCCCAAACCTATCTCCCACTGATGGATATTTCCCTATTCAAGGTGCTCCCAATCCAGGTGTTACCACATACCAAAATCCCGGCATCTATTCCTTTGTCCGTATTTCAGATGCTCGCCGTCAAGGTGTTGCTAATCAAGCTGTCCCAAACTTCCCTCGCGGTTATACATGGGCTCATATTCCAGCTGCTCCCGATCGAGATGTTGCTAGCCCAACTGCCTCAGATGTCTCTAGCCCAAATGCCCCAGATCAAGCTATCTCTAACTCTCGCCAAGCTATGACTGTTGATCAAATCAACCAAGCTGACGCTGATCAAGCTCTCGTCAATGAGTTTGCCACTGTGCTAGCTATAGCCAATCAAATTCACCTCCATCAAGCTACCGCCATTCAGAGGCCAGTCAGATTTACAGTCAATCAATCGATGGCACCCTCCTCTGGGATGCTTTTTCTTCAGATGTTGGCAATTGGTGAAGCAGGAAATGAAATATTGATGCGGTGGGAAGCCTCGGATTATGCTCATATCAGCATAAATGAGATCTCTTTCACACTGGATAATCAACTAATAGCCGCTAATCAAACCGCTCCTCTTTTTACCGATCAAGTTGTCGCCGATCAAGCTCTCGTCAATCGAGCTATCATAGAGCTAGCTACCGTCAACCGTCTTACCGGCACCGCCCATCAAACAACCGCGGGTTTCTTCATGAGGCTCTACTCTGGGCTGTTTAATGCAGGTGGAATCCAACGCGAAACGGTGAGACGTTGGATCCAATCGGGCAATGCCCGTTTACCCGCCAATCTAGACGTTTCAAGACTTGCGGTTGCCTCAGTTGAAAATCCGAATGGGGCACAAATCGCCGCACAATCGACGTTGACTATTCGAGCAGTGGAAGCTATAGAAAGTGACTTCCAGCGTAGGATCCAACCAGAGCGACAGCTAATGTTATTGTCTCAGCAAGAGCAGCCGAATAATTCCAGCCTGCGCCACAGTCGGGAGGGACCTGGGGCCGTTGAACGATTAAGGGACGAAGATCAAGACTCTGACGCTACAATTTTGTTTCCTGACAACCCATATCTACGTGGATTTACAAGGGAAGAAACGTATGCTCCAATCTTGAGAAATCGTTACTCGAGAAATCCAGGATCTCGTCGAGGGATGGATGGTGCGTCTTCTGACGAGGACCGCCGCATGGAGATGAGTGTTCGTGGGCAAAGGAATGCCATTCAATTAGAAATTGATGCATTATCTCCAGGCAACAATGCCACTATTACTTATTCTGGACCTCCGGATGTTGATGATTCATAGATGTTCTAAGAGAGTCTATGACCTATTAGAGTATAATTAGCGACGGCCTAACAGACAGAAGGATTGCATATTCAAAGTAGGTGGAAAGCCTTGACTTTGAATGGATGGCTTTTTGAACATCTTGTCCAATTTGATGATTGATACTGACAAAAGTGATAGCAAACAGGAATATTAGAGATTAAAAATTTCAAGATCACATCTGAAAATTCGATAAAATTTCCTCAGTGTTAGGAAGTCAGCGTGGGAATATCGTCTGCACTAGCAATCCATTTCGATATTGATGGAATTCCTGTAGCGTTACGACATCATTGAAGAAATATTGTGTGCACTAGCAGCAAAATTCGTTTGCATACAGCCAATAATACTCAATATTAGTACTTTTTACTTCGTCCTGCTCTAATACAATTGCAAATGCGTAAGATCGCACGCTCCAGTACATGAGATGTCCATTTTTCTTATATCAGTATTTGCCTTATGGTATTATTGAGTTCTGCAATTTGTGATGAGTGAGTATACATAATGAGTATGCGTTAGCCACTTGACACTGGTGAGAATGAGTCTCAAGATTCAATCCTCAAATATAACCAACCTTAAATTCAGACGAGTATAAAAAACGCCAGCACCACTTTACATACGTAATCTGTGTGCACTTATCGGTAACCATACAAACCAAAATTCTACACCTTAATCAAAATTCAATATCAAAACAATGAAGCAATATTTTAGCTTTCGAACCTCCGATAATAAGATTTAATCAAGAAATTATCTTTATCCACCAATCTGAAGAGAATCAAAATATGCGAATCGGTTTACATTCAATTTCAACGGAGAGCCATTTTAAAACTTTCTTTCATTTTACAGGCTAGCTGTTCAGTCAATCGCGAGCGATATCAACTGTATTTGTCATCAATAAATCCCCAATGGCATCTTATCGCATCCAGCACCCAACATTACCCCTCCAAAGCCTCCCATAAAATTTTCCCCTCCCACCCCAAGAAACCCTCCTCCCAACCCACAACAATGCGACTTCAACACCTCTCCGATTTCAAGCCCCAAGCCGCGACTCGCGCATGGGCATCCATTCCCAATCCCAACGGACTGCCTCTCATCGCAACCGCGACGTCTGATAAATCGGTCCGAGTCTATTCGCTCAATAATTTCACGTTGCATTCGACTTTGGAAGGGGGTCATGAGAGAAGTGTGAGATCTGCGGCGTGGAAACCGGGGGTTAGGAGAGATGGTGCGTTGACGATTGCGACGGGGAGTTTTGATGCGACGATGGGGATTTGGAGACGGAAGGAGGATGCGGGGAATGGGAATGGGAATGATGGTGGGAATGGACCGTTGGAGATGGAAATTGGAGCGGATGGGGAGGTGAATAAAGGAGCGCAGTTGAGAAGAGGAGGAGAAGATGAGGAGGATGAGGGGGATGATTGGGAATTTTCGATTGTGTTGGAGGGACATGATTCGGAAATTAAAAATGTGGCGTATTCGCCCAGTGGACAATGGTTGGCTTCTTGTTCGAGGGATAAGACGATTTGGATTTGGGAAGAAATAGGAGAGGAGGGTGAAGATGAATTCGAAACAGTTGCAGTTTTGCAAGATCATAAGGCAGATGTTAAATGTGTTTGTTGGAGAAAAGACGATGGCAATGGAGAAGTTCTTGCAAGTGGAAGTTATGACGACACAATTTTACTATCCCGCGAAGATGGCGAGGGAGACTGGGAGACTATTGCTACATTAGAGGGTCACGAAGGCACTGTATGGAATCTAGATTGGGAGCCCGAAGTTCTCATGAAGACGGAGTCTAGCGACGAATCCTCCGCGCCAATTACCCCACGACTCCTCTCCTCATCCGCAGACATGACCATACGCATCTGGTCCAAAGTACCCACGCCACTACCCCAAAACAAACCCTCCTATTTCAACCCCGGCATCCCCAGTACCATGCGCCCCGGCCCCGAAAACGAGACCTGGGAATGCACGGCCGCGCTTCCCAAAGTCCATGATCTACCCATCTACAGCATTAGCTGGAGTAAACAGACCGGTCGTATAGTATCCACAGGCGGAGACGGCAGAATCGCCATCTACGAGGAACAAACCAAGGGACGAAACAGTGTAGGTGGTACTATTGAGAAGGAATGGACGGTTCTCACGGTTCTAGAAGGTGCTCATGGTCCGTATGAAATTAACCATGTTACATGGTGTCAACGATTCGATAATGGCAGGAAAACCCCGGATGAAGAAATGGTTATTACGACGGGTGACGATGGACTTACGAAAGCTTGGTGTATTGAAGAAATTGTGAAAGAAAGTAAAGTAGAAGCATAATGGTATGAATAATGGGAAGGTTATTTTCAAAAACTCATGGGTTGGTATAAAATCGTCGGGTCAATTATAAAAATACGCACTACTAGTTAGTTATAAGCATAGCGTTCGGCGTTGTATTGGTAGGGCTAGATTTGCTGGGAATGAACGAATGGATGCATATACACACAAATGTAAATAGCTTTCATATCTATCTAGGTACCGGGAAATTATTTGTATAGCTTGTTTTATGTATGTATGCAACATCAATAGGCAAAACTCAACAGAACAAGCACACAATTTCTTATTTTCTTCGATCTTTTTTAAATCGTTTATACTAGCGTATTATTCCTATCTACTAATAAGTAGGCATTACAAATTCAAGTCTTTTCGAAGGAGTCGTAAGTAAGTACATCATTGGAATCATCAAGATGAATCAAGGATCAAAGAAATAATCAAAGTTAAGTAACTAAAACCCCCCTCAACTTCCTATAGCTATCCCAAATAACAAACAGAACAGTTAGCGCTTTTGGAGGAAAAAGGTAAAAGGAAAAGAAAAAGTGTCCTTATCCGAACATTTCTTCGACAGCGAGATGAAAGTGAAAGGGAGATATGAAAAATGGGAAATGTAAATCCGACATCATCATCATCGTCGTCGTCGTCGTCGTCATCCAATACAACTCGCGAGATCTGATCCAAATAATAAGAGCAACAATAGCATCAAGGGATTGATAGATCAATCGATCTTCTCTAGAATCGATATCTCGGGTTTCGTCTCATCTCCACGTACACCACAGCATCTCACACCACACCAATCTTCCCTCCACCGAAATCTCCATTTCCCTTCCTCTTCCCCCCCC